>CAXKVR010000092.1:0-14325 GCA_964058845.1 Carex sylvatica
GGGCGGAGCTCCAACGCTTGTGCCCTAACCATGGCCTTGACATGTGGTTGCTTTTTCAATTCTTTTATGGGGGTTGCACTATAGCTACCAAAACTCATTTAAATTCAGCTGCAGGGGGAAACATGTCACGAATGAATCCGGTACAAGCCATGGCAATGATCGAAGATATGACGATCAACCAAAGGGAGTGGACAGCCGAGAGAGGTGGATGAGCCTACAACATGCCGGGAGTCATGAAAGTAGACGAGGTTACCGCCTTGAGAGCCCAAATGGAGGCCTTACAACATCAAATGACACAAATGCAAAATGTCAAATCCGTGACTCAGAAGGCCCCATGCGGCATATGTGGAGATGAGACTCATATCACCGTCGATTGCCACGCCCTTCAAGATGGAGATGATGTTGAGCAAGCGAACGCCATGTTCTATAATCAAGGTGATAAGAGGAATGACCCGATCTACAACAAGGTTAGGCAAAATGATAATTTCAATTCGAATTTTTACAACCCTAACACAAAGTGGAACCATCCGAATTTCAAATGGAGGACAGAAAATGACAACTCCAATCAATACCAAGGAAATTCCAATCCATACCAAAATCGGTCAAACCAAACCTCGTACCAATGTCCTTCTCAAAGCAACAACCTAGAAAAGATGATTCAAGAACTGATGATCCAACAAAGCGGCTTCATAAGCCAACAAAATGACTTCATAAGTCAACAAAGAAACGTCAACACCGACGTTTTGGATTCCTTGAGAAACTTGAACAATAGGTTCGACTTCTTAGAGACTAAGACAAATATGCTTGAGACTCAAGTAGCACAACAAGTATCCTTATACTCTCGCCAACAAGGGACACTTCCGGGCAAACCCGACATCAACCCGAGGGAGCACGCAAAGGCTATAAATTTGAGGAGCGGTACGAGATACGAATGACCAAAAATGCTGAGCATAGATGAGCAGGAACAACCACCAAAGGAGACACAACCACCTCCGGCCTCTCTCAATGCGAAGAAACCGGCATCGGATCAACCTCACGAACCAGGTAACTCTATCTCGGTTAAGGTAAAACCAATTGAAACACCCAAGTATGTCATACCACAAAGGTTTATACCATTTTCTCAGAGGTTAGTAAAGAATAAACTCGACCAACAATATGCTAAGTTCGTAGAACACCTCAAGAAATTGAATATCACCATCCCTTTTACCGAAGCAATTACTCACATGCCCTCTTATGTAAATTTTTTGAAAGATATTCTATCGAACAAAAGAACAATTGAGGAAGTAGGCACGGTATCCCTCAATGAGGAGTGTAGCGCTATCTTCTTAAACAAGCTACCTCCAAAACTGAAGGATCCGGAGAGTTTTGCGATTCCATGTGTAATATGTGATACCAAATTTGAGAGGTGCCTATGTGATTTAGGCGCTAGCGTAAGCCTTATGCCAAAGACCGTTTACCAAAGGTTAAATCTTATCGATTTGAAACCCATAAGAATGTCATTACAACTAGCCGATAAGACGGTACGGTACCCCGAGGGTATAGCGGAAGATATAATTGTCATGATTGGTAAGTTCTTTGTCCCGGTAGATTTTGTGATTGTTGAGATGGAAGAGGATACTCATACCCCTCTCCTATTGGGGCGTGATTTCCTCACCACTGCAAAAGCAAACATTGATGTCAAAGAAGGAAAGATATCATTTGACATCGGGGGTGAAAAGGTAAATTTTCATATGTTTAATGCCATCAAATATCCTTCAAATGATAATGATTCTATTTGTAGATTGAATATTTTAGATTCTATTATAGCCACCCAGATGGAGGAAGAGATGGTGAATGAGCAACTGGACCAAATCCTTGAAGAAACCGACTTCGAAAATAATCAATTTGACGAAAATACACCTGAGTGCGGATCTCCCACCCGCACTGACATTCAGTGCATCCGCACTCAGCCTCCTGAAGCTGCAGAAACAATTGCCCAAGCCCAGTGCGGCCCAGCCACCCGCACTTGTCAAATTCTGCACAGATTTTCACCATTTCATCAAATTCCAATGCACCGAAGGTCGAGCTCAAACCTTTGCCACCCAGCCTTCGCTATGAATACTTTGGAGAAGACAAGACATATCCGGTTAATAGAGAATATGTGCGAGAGAAGTCGGTGGCAACATCTGAAACCGACAAACCTCGAGAAAATCAACACAAAATGGGGCAATGGGGAGGCCGCCCTCCCGATCCTCCATCCAAGCGTTGAGGCCGCACAGCACCACCACCACCTTCCGCCAATAGAGTAGTTCATGTTTCTCCCTATTTACTTTTATTTATTTTTACGCATTGGGGACAATGCTTAATTTAAGCTTGGGTGATGGGAAGAAATTGTATCTTTGCATGCATGTTTAATTATTTTTTTAAAATTTAATTATTTTTTAAAATTTAGGATTTATAACCTTGACATTTACTTGACCATGAATAGCTTTTGTGATTTTGAACTTAATTGCTTGAAATTGCAAATTTGTCAAGATGTTTTATAGGGTTGTAAAAAAAAAAAATAGAGTCTTGCATAATTGAACCTAATTGTTTGAAAATGCATAAAGTACAAAATCAAGTTTAATTTTTGTGTTAAAAGTTGGCAAAAACAAAAGTTTTGATAAATTTGAGTGATTGTCGAAAAATTAGAAATTTTAATGAGAATTTTAACGAGTTTTTAGGAATACCCTTGGAATAATTTGAAATAACACCATAAATTGGCGAAAAACTTAGTGAAAATAAAGGTTTACGAAAATGAAAACTTAGGAATTAAATTTTTTTTTTTTGAAAATACAACCTATATGTAGAAAATGAATTTAGAAAGATCGGGATATTCATGAGTATGATTTAATGCATATGGATGTGTGTATTCATGATATTTTGCAAAAATTGTTGAAAATTGTTGAAAATTAAAAAATTTAAGAAAATAAGATTCCGCTTGCTTATGTTACGGCGATATGACGTACTTATAGCAATGAGTCATCGACACTCTGCTCCGCTAGTTTGCCCGATAAAGTGACCGGGTTCGTACTAAACATGTGAGTTCGTGTCATGGAAGGGTTGAACCATGAGCATGCAAATGCACTTTTGAATTAAAACGGTATGGATTAGCCATCTATAACTAACCGATTTTGTCCTAAGGATAAAGATTTATAGTGTCATAAAATAAAAACAACAAAATAAAAAATTAAATTTTGCAAATATCAACACACGATGTCCGCGACTTTCTAACCTAAGCTTCATCCAAGCTTGGGGGAATTTTAAAAGAATTTTCACAAATAAGAATGCATTTTTTTTGTAACAAATTTAGATATCCGAACTTTACAAATTCTAAGGCTTTAAGAAAATATAAGTTAAAGTAATTAAATTGTGGGGTGAACCATAATTAGTCAAGGGTTGAACTTTAAATTTGTAGAAGATTTACATTGCGATTTTTTTTAATGCTTGGCAAGCTCATACAAATTTATCCTAGTTTGAGAAATGTATACTTGATATATGGGGTTAAATTAGAGATTGAATTGTAGTCCAAGTTTAGATGTTGCTTGGGGACAAGCAATGTTCAAGCTTGGGATAATTTGATAAGCATAAATTATAAAACCATTATATCTTGTTTTTATCAATAAATAGCTCCAAATATCTTGTACTTTGAATATAAAGTGAATAAAATACACCTAGAATCAAGTTACTGTGGTTGTTTGGCTTTAGAATGCAGGAAAAAGATGAAAATTACAGAAAATACTTCTCAGTGCGGGTCATCCACCCGCACTCACAGACAGTGCGGACGCACTCATCACTTAGCCAAAATTTCCACCATCTCAGCGCAATCCAGAAAAAGTCCGAGCCCAGTGCGGACGCACTGAGAGTCCAGTGCGGCCCAGCAACCCGCACTCAGCACTTAGCCAATTTCAGAAACTGCGCGCCACATGCTCCAGTGCGGGTCATCCACCCGCACTAATATACAGTGCGGTCGCACCAAAAGTAATGCGCAGAATTTCCAGACTGATAAAAAAGGAAACTTCAATTCAGTGCGGGTCATCCACGCACTCATATACAGTGTGGACGTACTAAACCCGCAGACTGCCAGAATTACATATTTTCAACATGGATTCTATTTTTGGCGAGCCAAAGATGATTTTTTACAGCTAAATTTGGACACATCAGTCCAGGGAAACAAGTCAAAAATAACACCCACTAACCCCACCTTCTAGCCTCTAAATCGGGCATAGTCCTTGGCTATAAAAGAGAGAGTTATTTCCCATTCAAGGAGAACACAACACACACCTCACATCTCTCTCTCTCACATCTCACATCCAATTTTCATTGAGACATAGCGATAAATCTGCAACCATCCTAGGAGTTCCGGAAGCTTTTCAAGGAAGGAGAAGAAGGTTCAAGCAAGAAGAAGGCAAGATTGAGCTTCTTGATTCAATAAATGGTGTAACTATTTCTTTATTTCATTTCTTCTTATTTTTGCCAACTTTTGTAATGGATCTCTCCAAGAGAGAGTAGATCTCTTTCTAGGGGTTTAGGTCAATGCATGAACTTGTTTAATTGTATCTTATTCGGTTATTTATTTTTATTATGATTGTTTTATGGGATTTGATGCTAATTTCTGAGATTTATAATTTGTGTTAACTACGTAATTAGTACTTAAAATCGATGTAGTTCCGCTTTGGATTCGAAAGAACCAAAGAAGTTAGGATGAGAGGAGAGTACTAATTATGAACACAAATACCTTAGGTTTTGATTAAGGTCTAACCAACTGCGAAATCAAACCGGAACTACAGAAATTAGGGTTAGGGACTTGGTGAAGGACGTAACTGTGAAGTCATACCCTAATTAGGACATCTCAAATTGAATCGGATATTAGTATGAAGGACGTAACTGTGAAGTACCAATATTTGAGGAGATGAGAGACTAACAAGAGCTTATGGTCTAGGTAGCTAGGATGAAGGACGTAACTGTGAAGCCCGAATTGCTTAGGCACGTTATTACTTCACGAAAGTGATCCTTAATGACATATTAGGTTAGAAACCTCATCAAATCATACATGAATTTAAACAAATACCAAATAGATAGAATTAACAAGGGATTGTAGACCGAATACCCCTAGATCTTCTTAAACTTGAAAGCAAACCAATATTTACTTTATTTATTTTATTTACATCTATTGTTTACAATTCCTTATTCTCGGGTATTGAACCTAACCTTTAGGATTACTTAAACAAAACCCCCAATTCTACTTTTATTGCACTTTACTTCTTTTTATTATTTTCTAAAATTAGTTGATTAAGTCTAAACCTAGTATCTAAACTTACTCCCTGAGGATCGATACCCGATAATATACTACGCGGTAGGATTGTGCACTTGCAATCTTAACTTAAAAGTGTATTAAAGGTTAAAAGGTACAGCTTGCTGTACTGAAACTTTGTACTATACATTTTTGGTGCAACAGTAGCCAAGCATCTACAAGTAATGCTGCACCTGCAGCTGGTACCAAAAAATCTAGTCATATATTAGGTTTATTCGGACGTCGTATCTGAAAAACTTACTCTTTTGCTTGTGTGAACTTATTTGTTTGGTTGGAACTAAGTTATGAACTTTAATTGTATTGTTGAACTTTAATTGTATTATTGAACTATGTTAGACTATTTTAGAACTACACTTATTTGTAACATATTCAACAATTAATTCTGAGATAAATAATAAATTAATTATCAAACAAGAAGGTAGTTTTGAATTAATTTGCAGCATCGATATGAGAGATATGAACAGTCAAATGATAATTTGATCTTCTAAAATACACAAAAGTTCATAAATGATCTCCTAAAATACATTAAGAAACATCTTACAACAGAAATACTAAATTGATGAATTTAAAACCCTACTGTGTGCACAAGTAATCATACTTCTTAGCAGCCAACTTTCGATTAGTGACACCCGACAATGTGCTCGCCTTACCAGTATAAGTACACGGAACAAAGTCATCGTCTAATGTTGGAGGCTCTGCATCAATTTTTTTTTCAAACTATATCCGTATGGATTTTCCACAAAGTCATTGTCTGAAATTTCAAACTGAATTGGATGTTGACCAAATCTTTTTCTAAGAAAGTAGAATTTACGGTGGCATATTTTCTCGTCATTATTGCCATGTCCACTTATTAACCCTCATCTCGCTACGCCACGATTGGAAGATCTACCTCGGTTGCTATTGTTCATCCCGTTCAACAATAAAATAAACATAAAATAATACAACCCATATACAACATAAATACTACAACATAAATTAATAAAATCCAGATACAATACAAAATAATACAATACCGTCTAGTTCATAAAATAAAATAACATAATATTCATATATTAAAAACCAGTTCAAACATAACAATTATACAAGCCGTTAGAGTTCAAACATAAAAAACTACAACAGAATACAATCCAGACTAAGACTTACGAGCTGAGGAACTTGCTCCCTTCTTTTCCTCAGCCCGGCGGATGCACCTAGGACACTCTTACTTAGTGAGATGAGCGTCATTCACCGGATCTGTATACGGGTCCATGCAATTGGGGTCAACAGCTATGCCACATTTATAACAAAAGAACATATCCACCATATCTCCCTTCACCGCACACAAGCAGCACTGTCCCCATCCAGGTCGAGAGACCCTGTCTGCCCAGCCTTCCATCAGCATTTTTCTAATTGATGGATCAAGAGTGCTAAGCAATTCTTCGTTATCTTTGGGCGAAAACATACTTTTCAAATTCCTCATTGTGTGGGCTTCACCCGTTCAAAAATTATTAATAAGTGTTCTTTTTTCTTCAAGTTCGGTTTCACTTATTCCTCTATTTTTTTTCAACTTTGGTGCCATTGTAACTAGGGTTTCAAATGACAGTGATGGATTAGACTTGTATTGATTCCATTGATTCTAAATAGCAAGTTAAAAGCTAATTATAACAGTAATTAAAGGCGAATTGTACAGTAATTATATGCTACGAGTACAATAATCAATGGCTAATTAGAAAATAATTAGAAAGGAATTTTAAAAAAAAAATACTTGTAGCTGTAGTCGCCTAGAAAATCGTCAGAAATTGCCTGCGTCTCTCTTTCTCCTTGTCTGCCTTTGAATGGGCTTAGAATGGATTTGGAGTGGACAGGAGAGAGAAAAAAAACTGAATAAATAGACATCTATAGAGAACCGCCCGTGGGGGGGGGGGCAGGGGTGGGAGGGCAGTTAGCTATGCATAGCGGACCACCCGTGGGGCTGGTGGTCTGGTATGGAGGCTGGGCCGCCCGTGAGCCTGACGATTGGGCCAATTTTTAAAAAAAATATGGACTGGAGAGCAAATCTGTAAATTTTTTTTTTTTAGAGTTTTAATAAAAATGACCGTTAAACGAGTCACAAGTTATCAAATGGTGTCTATTTAGATATAGGGAGGGCCCAATTTGGAATTTATGTGAGGGGGGGGTTCATTTTCCATTCAAAACACACAATCCACTCTCTTTCTCTCTCACCCCTTGGTGCATGCCAATTTCCATACAATATAGCGATGAACCGATAGAATTTCTTGAAGTTCCTGAAGTTTTTCTAAGAAGGAGAAGAAGGTCCAAGCAAGATTTCGACAAGATTGAGGTTCTTGATTCAATAAAGGGTGTAACTATTTCTTTATTTTATTTCTTCTTATTTTTGCCAACTTTTATAATGGATCTCTCCAAGAGAGAGTAGATCTCTTTCTAGGGGTTTAAGTCAATGCATGAACTTGTTTAATTTTATCTTATTCGGTTATTTATTTTTATTATGACTGTTTTATGAGATTTGATGTTAATTTCTGAGATTTATAATTTGTGTTAATTACATAATTAGTACTTAAAATCGATGTAGTTCCGTTTTAGATTCGAAAGAACCAAAGTAGTTAGGACGAGAGGAGAGTATCAAATTATGAACGCAAATACCTTAAGTTTGGATTAGGATCTAACCAATTTGTAATCTAAGCTGGAACTACAGAAATTAGGGTTAGGGACTTGGTGAAGGACGTAACTGTGAAATCAAACCATAATTAAGACATCTCAAATTGAATCAGATATTGGTATGAAGGACTTAACTGTGAAGTATCAATATTCGAGGAGAGGAGAGACTAACAAGAGCTTATGGTCTAGGTAGCTAGGATGAATGACGTAACTGTGAAATTCGAATTACTTAGGCACATTATTAATTCACGAAGGTGATCCTTAATGACATATTAGGTTAGAAACCTCATAAAATCATACATGAATTTAAATAAATACCGAATAGATAGAATTAGCAAGGAATTATATACCGAATACCTCTAGATCTCCCTAACTCGAAAGCAACCTAAACTTTTATTTTCTCTTTACTTTACTTTTATTGTTCGAAACATCCTCTTTTTGGGTATTGAACCCAACCTTTAGGATTTTTTTAGAACAACCCCCCATTTTCTTTACCTTATTTTAATAATATGAAATTAGTTAATAGAGTCAAGAACTAGTAATTATCCATATTCTCTGTGGATCGATACCTAAAATACTACATTGATAGGTTGTGCACTTGCAATCAACTATTCTTTGAGTATAAATATTTATAAATTTAAAAGTTAAACTAGTATAAAATCAAGCCTAAAACCTATACACAAAATTCTCAACAAGAAGACGGTGGTAGAGGTGGTGCTCGGGCCAAGGAAGAAAGGAGAGAAGGGAGAGAGAAGCGGTTGAGAAGGAGATGGCGCAGGGTGAGACAGTGGCGGCGGTAGAGAAGCGGCAGCTAGGAAGAGAGAGAGGGAGAAGGAGGAACGGTGGTGGAGAAGAGAAAAAGAGAAGGAGAGAGTGAGAGTATAGGAAGAGGAAGGGATAAAAGAGAGAAATGTGGTGGAAAACGGGTAAATGTAGGGTTTGAAACAGTGTAACGAAACGACACGGGAATTCAAAGAGTCAAAAACCCTAAACGGGTCCGTTATCGGGTCAGATCCGTGTGCAGTTTAGGCTTAAACCGTGTGCGAGTTTGTTTCTGAATCTGAACCGTCTGTTGAGATGAAGGTCAATAGCACACGGTTCTTCGTTTATCTGTGTGCATTTTGGTGGGTAGCATGCAGTTCTTGGGTGATCTGCATGCGGTTCTCATGGTTTCCTTTTTGTGCTCCAGCTCTTCCTTTTCATTTGAAATTGAGTTTTTGGTTGTAATTAGTAAATTTTCATGAGTTGTTGGACGTAGCTAAACTGAAAAATAAATTGCGAAAGAAAATGTCCTAAAAGAGAATTGTCCCTGGATTACCTCCCAGGCAGCGCTTCTTTTAAGTCACTAGCTTGACTTAGTTCGAGGGCTATCTTATGCCAAGTGCCTTTGGTGGGATTCTCATGAGCCTAGATGCATAGGTGTCCCTTTGGGGGCTGCATTTCAGATAGTAATTTACATGAGCTTTTTTCGCACTAGGTTCCTTATCATTCGCTATTGGATGTGATGGGTGTTTTACATAAGGGACTAGCCTCATAGGTTTGGTTTTCCCTTTTGTTGAAAATTTTCATTGGATAATAGAGAAGTCAGCCCTAAAGTTTAAGTCAGGAGGTTTGGGTTCAGGCTTGTCACTATGGATCATTTTTGTTTCAACATGAAGGTTCATCCTATGACAAGTTTCTAATGGCTGATCTAGTTTAGTTATCGGACTAGCTTTGATTGGTTCCGCCTTCTTGGGTATGCTAGAGTCGAACAATAATACTGAATTAATGTCTTCGTATTCGTCTTGCAAATAAGATTCTATGGTAGGCGAGACCACGAGATGTCATAATATTGAAATGGGTCGTCAGGGTGCTCCTCTTCACTTGAGTAGTCTTTGATATCATCGTCCTCCTTTAGAAAGTTAAGGCCATATGCTTGATCAGGATCAGTGGGGTAATTCATGGATCTTTTAATATCGAATTCAGCCTTTTCGTCTCCCATAGATAGAGATATTTTTCCATTCTTTACATCTATCACGGCACTGCCTGTGGTGAGGAATGGTCATCCCAAGATGATAGGGATATTATCATCCTCTTTCATGTCGATTACCACGAAATCCACAGGGATTAATAGGTTCCCGACTCGGATAGAGACGTCAGTTAGTATTCCTTCATGATACTGGATAGAGCGATCTGCTAGTTGTAAAGTCATCTTTATTGGTGAGAGTTCTCCCATGTTAAGTCTTTGGAAGACAGATTCGGGCATGAGGCTAACGCTTGCGCCTAGATCACAGAGTGCCCGCTTGATCATAGTCATTCCGATTACATAAGGTATCGAGAAGAATCCTGGATCCTTGAGCTTTGGCGGTAGCTGGCTTTGAATCATGGCGCTACATTCCACGTTTAGCGATACCGATGCGCATTCCTGAAGCTTCTGTTTATTAGAGAGTAGTTCCTTTAGGAACTTGTGATACGAAGGGATGTTTGTAATAGCTTTTATGAAAGGAATGATAATACTTAGATCTCCTACCCTTTCGATAAATTTTGTGAATTGCTTCTCAAGTTTAGCTTTTATAACCCTCTGTGGAAATGGAAGGAGTGGCTGATAGGGAGGTTTGTCTTGCCGATTGGAGTCGATATGCGCAGATTTCTGCTAAACAAGGGGTGCGTGTGGTTCTTCATGCAGTTCAGGATGAACCGTGTGCTTGCTGGAATTACCTTCTTCAGAGCCAGCGTGCGGTTGTGCTTCATCCGTGTGCGACTGGGCATACAATTGAGGTTCATCGTGAGCGACTGGGTTGGGTCGCGTGCGATTTGGGCTAACCGTACACGGTTTAGTCTGAGGCTGAGGGTTGACTCCTTGTAAGTTAGACATCCAACTGGGCATAGAAGGATCTTGATAGGTTGGTTTACTTCTAAGTCGATGTGCTACAGCTACACAAGCTTTTCTTGAATACTCTATAAAGTCGTCTGACAGTTGCCTAACTTGATTTTCTAGATTTGTAGTTGTGTTGTCTATTGCCTCGACGGAGGAAGCTATCTTCCTATTAACTCCTTCTTGTATTGTAATGAATTCATCTAACCTTTCATGGAGATAAGACTTACCTGACGGAGGTCTAGGATGATACTCTTGTTGATAGTGTTAATGAGGTTGCTGATAATACTGTTATTAGCTTCGCCTTATCATTGCGCCTATACGAAAAGTTCGGGTGATTCCTCAAACCTGGATGATAAGTGTTAGTGGGCAGATCATTAGATTTAAAAGAATAATTTATCATATTAACATATTTCATGTCAGTTTCTGTAAGGAAAAGGCATGGCATGTTAGGACGATGGAATTCTTCACAGCTTTCGCATAGTCGCATGCTACAACATTAGGTCTAGGAAAATGCAGGGTAGTGAGCTTGGTGACCATGTTGCTTATGGTGTCAACCTTCAATGCGATCAGACCAAGTTGGCTCGCTTCCGATTTCTTTGCCTTTCTAGCATCATATGCATGATAAGAGTAATCTAGGCTTAAATATAAGCTATCGATTATCCTTGTTGCTCCTTTGACACTCTGGTTGTTGAATGCTCTGCCTGCGGATATGTCCAGTAACTGCTTTAGATGAGGGAAGAGACCATCATAGAAGGATTGTAGAACTAGCCATTTGCCAAGTCCATGGTGGGGACACTCTCGTAAGTGGTCCTTGTGGCACTCCCATGCATCATTCAGAGATTTCCCATCTTGTTGTTGAAAATTGGTGATTTTTGATTGATAGTCAGTGGTCATCTTCGGTGGAAAGTACTTGGCAAGGAAGGCAGTGGCGAGCTCGTCCCAGGTTGTGATTGACTCGGGATCTAGAGAGTCTAGCCATGCTTTCGGCCTTGGTCCAAGTGAGAAAAGGAATAGGCGGAGACGTATGTGGTCTTGCTCTACTCCTTCTTGTCGAATGAAGTCACTGATGGTGAGGAAGTCAGAGATATGGATATGAGGGTTGTCTCCCGGTCGGCCTTCAAATCAGTTTCTTTGAACTTCATAGATGTATGAAGTCTTGAGTTTGGTTTGAGCATTTGTTGTGAAATTTAGGGATAATTATTTTGGTCTAATTCTTACACAAATGCTTTGAATTTATAAACCTAAAAATACAAAGTAGATTAAATTGCAAGCGCACAATCTATCATTGAAGTAATATAGGTATCGATCCAAAAACTAAGGCAATTGTAATTTTTACTTAAACTAAATCAAGACTAAATAAATTGCAAGTAATTAGGGGGGGTTGTTGCAAGTAAGGGTGCAAACAGATCGAATACGGATCGGATAGTGGTAAAACCATATTCGTATCCATTTTTATTTTTTGAATACGGATATAGATCATATATTAGACGGATACGGATACAGATTGGATATTAACCGGATATGGATACATATATCCGCTTTTTATAATAGTGAATGACATAATTTTTTTCAAAATACATATTAAATTATATAATATATATCTACTATTTGGATACGGATAATTAAAATTCAAAACCATATTCGTATCCGTATCCACATGAATATTCGGATATCAAATATCCGTATTAAATTTTCGGATACAGAGTCGGATACGATCGGGTAATATCCAACCCGTTTGCACCCCTAGTTGCATGTAACTAAATGTGGGTTCAATACCCAAAACAATTATTTTGTAACAAGAAACTAAATTAAATGTAAATAAAAAATGTGTTTTTGAATCAAGATAACGAGGTCTACGAGCTTTTGGTCTACAATCACTTGGTCAATCTATTTACTTTTGGAGTTCTCTAAATTCATGTCATGTATTGATGGGAATTCCAACTAGGTTGGTCTATTTATAGTTCCTATAACTACCTTTCACAATTCATGATTCTATTGCTAATGTACCTCTTAATTAGGGCTCTCATTCATCTAATTGAGTTATTTAACATGAAGCATATACTACTATTAGTCGGTATTGTATTTGGTTCTATAATTTCAGGAGTAGATCCGAATCCAGTCAACCTCATCTAAACCCTAAGATTATTTGTGTACAATGAAAGTGTTTCTTCTTTATCATACACCCTTAATGCTAAAGTACTGTCACTACCCTGACAAGGTTCGATTATCAAAACACAAATCATGCATGACTCACAAATATATAAAATAAAACTAAACATCAAGCCAAAATAATTATTATAAAGAAAAAACCCAAGTAAATAAACTAACACAAGTTCATGCTATAACCTAAGCCCTTAGAGAAGAAATTAGCCTCTCATGGGTGTAATAACAATGACATCCATGATAGAAAATAAGAAATCTATACAAGTAAAATAAAGAAAATAACAAGAGAAATAGAATACACAAATTCCCAAGTTATGCCTCAGTTCTTCCTTGCAAGCTCCTCGAGATCCGCCAAGTCCTTCAATCCTTCGCGCCTTTGATTCACTTGAGAGATGAGATGGATGGAGAATATGATTAGAGTTTGATGGAGGAGAATGGTGGTAAAGGTGGCTTCCCTAAATGGGAGATGATCTTCCTCCTGCTGCCTCCCCTTCATTTATAGCTACTTTGTGACTTAGGGAAGAAGCAACCAATGATGAAAGATGAATCAATCAAGATCTCATGTGATATGATAATAGATATCAGCTGATGGCTCTCTAAAAAGGTTTCTGCGACTTGGACATTATAAATTCTAATTTATAAACTTTCTATAATTGTAGATCTCGTTGTTCTCTTTTCGACAAGCTTTTATTTGCCTAAAACGGAGTTCGTATGTCCAAGATATGGCCAAAATACGAAAAGATATCGAAAGCTAGAATTTCCACATTTGGATTGTGCGGCCAAGAGTGGCCACATGGATTTCTGTGCTGTGAGCTGTGCGGTCTCTGACTAGGCTGTGAACTAAACTTCAAATGAGCATAACTCCTTGTCCGGAGCTCCATTTTCAGTGTTATACCACTTTTCAGAAAGCTTGCAAGAAAATCTATAATTTGTTCCATTTCCTGTAATTTAAATAGACTTCGGAAGTAACTTAATTCTTGATGTAATTCTAGACTTTACTAAACTAAATTAATCTAAATGCATGGAAATTGGTTAAGTTATTGATACAAAATCCTAGGTAAAAGTATACCTAATTTACGCTCAGCAGTATTGGCGACTGGTATACGGATGCTACTTCGGTTGTGCTCCCCAGTTGGCATGAAATAGTCCTTGATAGGCCTAGTCTCTTCTTCATTGGCTTCCACTCGAGGTGGAACTCAGTTGTTGTGGTTTAGTGGCGTGTCCGGTGGAATTCCATCATGGGAAGACATCATGGGAAGACATCTCGGAAGGATTGGGCAGAATTCCCTTAGATGGGTCTTGCTTCCTTATGTACTTC
>CAXKVR010000094.1:0-161201 GCA_964058845.1 Carex sylvatica
GTCAGCAAACTAAGCATGAATAGGCAATAGTATTAGTATCCTAGGCCAGATCTCCCGATTTTTTTTATTTATATAAAAAATATATAAATTTTAAAAACTAACCAAACTCCAGACGTATTTTAAAAACTATCTAAATCGGAAAAAAAAATTCCAGAAATTTTTTTTTCGGTAAATGAATATTAAAACCGGAATTTTTTTTCCGATTTTAGGATTTTTTCTTTCTTTTTTTTCATTTTTCATTTTTTATATTTTTTTGTATTGAAGAATTAAAAATATTTAATATATTTCTTTAAAAATAGATAGAATACTATATAATTTGATTTATTCAAAAGACTGCTACAAATAATCCGGATCAACATTTTTAATGCTAGATTTTTTATGGCCGTAAGAAAAATTAATATATTTTTTATTTGTTATTAAAAAAAATACTTGGATTCTTAGTTATTGATCTCCGTTCAAAAGTCACTTCTAAGTAAATACATAAAATATTATCCTTTTTATAGTATATTTAATTTCTAAAAAGTCGTATCTAGATGTGACTTTTGAACGGGAATCAATAACTGAGAATCCAAGCATTTTTTTTTCTAATAACAAATAAAGAAATATATTAATTTTTCTTACGACCGTAAAAAATTCGGCATGAAAAATATTGATCCTGGTTATTTGTAGCAGTCTTTATAATAAATTAAATTATATATTATTTCATCTATTTTCAAAGAAATATATTAAATATTTCTAATACTTCAATACAAAAAATAAATAAATTATAAATATTTATTTTTAAATAAAAAAAAGTCAAAAAATGGAAAAAAAAATAAATCTGGAAAAATATTTAATGATTGTTATTAAAAAGAATTCTCAAAATAGATACAACTTTTTAGAAATTAAATATAATAGAAAGATGATAATATTTTCTGTATTTACTTAGGAGTGACTTTTAAACCGGTAACAGTAACTCAGAATTCAAGCATTTTTATTTTTTTCCAATGAGTCATAAAGAAATATACTAATTTTTCTTACGGCCGTAAAAAATCCAGCACGAAAAATGTTGATCTGGGTTATTTGTAGCAGTCTTTCTAATAAATCAAATTATATAGTATTTCATTTATTTAAAAAAAATATTAAATATTTCTAATACTTCAATACAAAAAATAAATAAATTATAAAAACTGAAAATGAAAAAAAAAGAATCCAAAAAAGGAAAAAAATTTCCAACAAAAAAAAAATCCAACAAAAAAGAAAAATCCTTAAACCGGAATTTTTTTTTTCCGATTTTGGAACTTAAAATCGGAATTTTTTTTTTCAAAAATTAGTGTTGAAACCGGAATTTTTTTTCCGATTTTGATAGTTTTCAAAATGCGTCTAAGGTTTGGTTAGTTTTTAAAATTTATATTTTTTTTGGATATAAATAAAAAAAATCAGACAGATCTCAGTAGGCATTAGAGGGGGGGGGGGGACCCATGTATGTTGGGAAATAAATCTGCTGCGATCCAAACGGAATTGCAGGGTCCCTGTTATTTCAAATCAAACCTTTCATTTTTCTAAATGCACGAATCTCAATAGAAATTATTTTCATTCACGAATCTGAAAACAAATGAAAGGTTGGATTTGAAATTACAGGTCCTGCAATTCCTATGGATCACAGCATATTTATTTCCTGTATGTTGATGTTGTAACAGTTTAATGAGTTAATAGACCAAACAAACAACCAAACAACCAAACATTAAATTTGCAAAATATCATACTTCATAAATTCTCTTTTATTGTAAAATGACTTTAAGTTTAGCGATATATAAACTTACCCATCATGCCATAAGTTTTAACATCTGCAAATATTAATGCATCTGTGACTTTCTATTTGCTTCTATTTATGACAAGCTTGTCAGTACTATTGTTTGTTCTTTTGGGACATGTTTTTAAGAGTAAAAGCTAGGGTGTGATTGTGTTCACCAAGAGAGTTTGGTGAGCACAACTCCAAAAGTATATCGGATCAACGTCAAACGTCGAATCCAAACTGTTGAAATCCATGTACTTCATGAGTGATGTATGTACATGCAAAATTTTGAAAGTTTCGAGTTTATTTGTTACACGGTCAAGTGGTCAAAGAAATAATAAAAATTGAATATATAAAACAACTTATAAATTAACTTATAAAATATTCATTTCTTTGACCGCTTGACCGTGTAGCAAATAAATTCGAAACTTTTAAAATTTTACATTTACATGCATCACTTATGAAGTACATGGATTTCAACGGTTTAGATTTAGTGTTTGAAGTCGATCCGATGAATTTTTGGAGTTGTGCTCATCAAACTCTCTTGGTGAGCACATCACACCCTAGCTTTACTCTGTTTTTAATGCAGGATTTTGCTTATTTGCAACATCTTTGCAACCATTGATTTGTTTTTTTGCGAAAAATTCTGATCTATGTTCTATTTAAATGGTTCTGATGCATAGTCGATCCATCCATCAGGCAGGCCGCAGTTCAATGGTGATTGTACCGGATCGCGAATCTCCTAAAATAGCTCAAATTTTAAGTTTCAGACCCATTTTAATAATTTACGGGTCATTTTAATATTTGTGCCATAGCAGATTGAATGTTCCAAATCAAAAGTAATTTTTTTTTATTAGTTTAGAATATCCGAACTGACTGCACCGGTACCGGTTCCAGAAGGTTTTGGTTTTTAAATGAAATTGAACTATTTAAGGCTTGGTTGGGCTGGGCTAAGCTTATCCAGTAACGTCAGCAGAGCATAAGGCTGGCGTGCAAGCACAAGCAAAAGAGAAAGCGAAGGTGGGGCCTAGTAACAGTCCGATGGACTAGTCAGTCAATCCTGTCAGGTTCCACTATGGGGTCCACTGAGTAACGGCGAGAATTACGGCCGAAAGTTGCACGTGTATTTGTTGAATTTATTACGGGATGATGGCATGATCTGCTGTGTCGGACTCGGTCTGGTTTTTTATTTTTAATGACCTCCTCGTATTGCAATTGAGTTGCTACTATTTTTTGGTATTTCAGGGAATTTTATCAATATAATGCTAATTGTTTTGTGTATTATTATATTATTGTTTAATATAAGTTTAATTTATTTTCAGCAAATTTGAAGAGGAATTTAAAATTTGAGTCCTCTATTTTTTTTTTTTTGAGAGAGTAAGAAAGCAGTTGCCATCTTACAGTTTTCATTTATAAAAAAATATTATATTTCATTAGTTCTACAAATTAACACTTATTAATATTAAACTATTTACAATAATAACCTAACTATCTGAATCTTAACAGAATCTGTCCCATCTCAGAGCCTTTGCTACCTCCTAATTTACCAGTATTATGATTGGTTGCCTCTTGCCTCATGCTGCCTCACATGCCTTGCCACCTTGCTTTAGCTGCCTCGCATCTCTCTCCAAACACATAAGAGTGTAGAGGAAATGGACGAATTCTTTCCGCCCCTTTCGCAAGCAACCCTCGTTGCTTCACCCGACTACCCGCCCGCCTTAGCCGTGTCTTCGATCTAAGGTTTCGCTTTATTAATCCCCGCTGCGCTCAACCACCCTCGATCTAAGTCGGAGGGAATAGCCGAACCCGCGCCACCCCTCTCGCAAGCAACCCTTGCTATCTTGCGTGACTCAACCCTCTCGCCGCGTGCATAGTGGTGGAGAGGAGACGGTCGAAGCCTCTTCGCCTCTCTTGCAAGCATCCTCGCTGCTAGGATTTCGCCTCAATCGCATTGTCCCCTTTCCCCTCAGCTACCTTGCTGCTAGGATTTTGCTCCACTACTAAGATTTCGCCTCAACCACCTCATCTCCTCTATTCATAAAATATATATTTTTTATCAGTGTTTTAAAATGCGACTGCATATGCTTATGTAGTGGTCTTCTGCATACAGAATCTCATGCAGTCAAGTTCATATAGTTTTGAATATACAGCACATATACGATCCATGTGAACTTGAAAAAAATCTAAGAATTATTTTGCGATGGAGAAGATTAGAATCTATAACCTTTATAATATACTAAAGAGTACAAACCATTAGACTAAGTAAGTCTTTAGATATAAATTAGTATTATTTTTATATATTTCTTTAACAAAGCATAGTAAAACTGCAAATATAATTCCGCATACAAATTTGCTTATGCGGCCGCATGCCGCATATGCAATATACAGTGGCCTTCCGCATGCATGAACAAAACAAAAACAAAAACTAAATAATGATTATGATTTTTAATAACTCATAATTTATATTTCTATTGAAAAAGTCTGTGCCTATGTTCCTAAAAAACTTATAAAAAATAGTCGATAGAGATAAGCTTTTGTACAAATATTCATATTTCTGCTAATTTTATAAATGATTCAAATTATGCACGAGCAATTTCAATAGATCCCTCCAAGTTAATTAATTTGTTGAAAATATCAAAATTTTGTAGGTTATTCCATTTTACTATTGTTATAATTATTAACTGTGTATTTTATATTTTTAAAAGGACCCTATTTCATATGTAAACAATTTAATTTTCTTATTATTTTAGATCCACCTTTTTAAAATCTGAAAAAACTACTGAATTTAAAAAAACAAATTACTGCTACTAATTTTTCATATGGTAAACACATTGAATGGCTTAAATAGACTATTTTGATGTAAGAAATAATTTGAGCATAGTGTGACTTGTAAAATAAAATATTAAGTCACAATTACTTTACTAACAAGCAATTTGTCAAAAATTGTACGAGGACAATATTAATTTAACTGCAGGTAAAAATGCATTCAAATACGGCTTGTCAGTTGTCACTAACATAATCTTTCCTCAAAATGTTTTACTTTTATTTATTAAGAAAATGGAATTGTATGTTAAAACTTATACGAGCGAGAGGGCCCCTCTGTCAGGATATCCAGCAAAATACCAAAAGGAGGCCACAGGATTGACTACCACAATAAATCGCTCCCGCTTACGTGGTCCATGACAGAGACGGCGGGTCAAATGCGCTTAGATCATAAAAGTCCCGTGGGGCGGGAATCCGTATCTCTCCGGTATTGCAGAGGATCACCCTCACTTCACGATTTGAGATTAAATCTCAACCGCTTTGGGATTCGAGTTGCAATAGGGGCAGTATTTTTATGCTTTGAGATTCGTGTCAATTTAAAAATAACGGTTTGGATCTAGTAGTTGTAAAAGATTCCCTTATCAGGTATTGGAGAGGATGTGAATTCGTGGGGCGGTGCAGCACCTTCATTCAATCCAACTTCTTTTGTTTCTTCCTCAAAAAAAAAAAAAACTTCTTTTGTTTCTTTTTTGGTAAATTTAATCGAATTTCCAATGCGAAAGGCAGTAACATAAAAGTTACACAAGCGCCTTTGACATCAATCTCTTCTGGTTTTTGCTGTAAAGATGTTTTTATATTCGGATGATGCATGCAACTGATAGCCTCTATCAGGTTTTCAAAAAAAAAAAAGACATCAATCTCTTTTCTTTTTTTTTGATGTGATCAATCTCTCTTATTTGCCGGGGATGATGGTAAAATATACGGGTTTCAGAGTGGGCCGGCTATTAATAGGCCTTTGAGGGTCAGAAATATTCTTTATGATTTGGGGTTTGCACCTTCTCTTTCCTCTTTTGTCAGCACCTTTTTTTGAGGGGAAGGCCCGTAGGCAGTCAGACAGAGAGAGGAGGGATTGCCAAGGACTAACTTGAGAAGTTTTGATGACCAGTTGATTGACAGGATCCTTTTAGAAGAAAGGCCACAAATGGTGTATAAACCGGAGGTATATAATGTTTAAAGATGTGATTTTTTTGGATAAATACGGCTAGTCAATATATAGTGTATAAACGGTATAATACATGTAGATGTATTATTTAAAAAAAATTATAATTATGAAACAAATAAATAAATGTACAGGTAAGATAAGAAATATTTGAGCAAAACTCAATAATTAAAATGAATTCTTTTATACCTCCTTAGTAATTTTCTCTATTATCTGCATATAGAAACGTTTATTGATAACAATCATAATCTAAATCTGCAGCCGAACTCCCAAGAAAAGAAGGTTAACAGCTGTGATGGTTGCTTATGGAATTAAAGCCGCATACATAATTACAGACCTGAGGGTAGAGCAGTCCAATAATGGGCCGAAATTGGGGTGAATTGGGCCTACAAAAGGGTGACTGATTGTTGATAATTAACCAAATCTTAGTTTCTTGTAAGATTCTTAGATGAGATATTTTTTTATTTTGGGAGGACGTTACGAGAATAATTTGAAAAGGGAAAACAATTTTTTTTATCATGAATAGCATTTCTAAGAGGTAAAAACAATTTGATCCACTAACAGTCTACATTTCATTTTTCTCAACATGTACAACAGCGGCAGCATAAATCCTCTACAAACCACATAAAATTGAGGACCTAATAATAAAACCATGACATGAATTGAAACAACGGTTGGATTTTAAGACTCTACTTGGGCTCGCATTTACCTTAAAAAAATACAGAGAAGATGAACTTCAGCTCGCATTCTGTTTATTTTTTTTATTTAACAGCACGGGAGGCATGCACAGAGCTCTCTCTAATTTTTGTCTTCCCTACAATATTCAAAAACAATTTCTTTAAACCTCTTGTGCCATCCTTCTGTGACTCACCAGAGAACACCAGGGTTTTTTCTGGTACGCCCCATTTCTTTCTTTCTCTAACGACATCAATGGCCTCTCTGTCCTCCATACTGGAACAGTGATCGGCCGACTCTGATCCACTAGAAGTCAAAGAAGTACTACTAGGTACCAAGAATTCATTCAGTGATTCCTGGCTTGAGCTCGAGTTACCGCTTATAAAGCTGTAGTCTGTATCCCTTTGTTCACTATCTATACTGCTTCTCTGCTTTGCTATAGCTGCACCAGAACCGGGTCCGATGCCACTTCCTTTCTTGAGAAATGACTTTGAAATGTGGTTCTTTCTCGGGTTAGAACTATCGGGATAAGAATTCTTGTCCAATTCTAAGCCCTTAAACTCAGTGGGACCCGCTAGGGTGTTTCGCCGGTGATGTGACTGTACTGGCTTGCTTATCTTTTCTTCTCCGGTAATGGTTCTGCTTCGAGATAAGCTCCTTGTAGAAGACGTAGAGCTTGATAAGTTAAGGCGATCATTCAAGGTTGGTGCTCTATTTTCCTTTGTTGTAAGAGGCATAGAGAAAGTAGTTCCATCCAAAGTACTTTTCTTCATGCTATTGTTTCTCAGAGCAGCGGTTTTGTTCTTTTTCTCGCCTTGAATTGATTTTGTCATCTAGTTACAGAGATAAAATTCAATTTTAGCAAAAATGAAGGTTCTGTACCTAAACCTCAGTCCAAAAGCATGTATCAGATGGCCCAACCCCAATTTCTACTGGTGCATGTATACTGGTAGCATCCATGGTGGGTCGGCATGTTCAGTGATTGATTATTATTTAATTCTGGTAAATAATTTTGTTACTATCAGTACTTTAGTTAGGATTAAATAGTGATTTAATTAACTAGCTGGTACCTTGCAAACATGATTAAAAATTCTAGTAAGCCTTGAGGTCAGGACTCCCTAGAGATCGATCGGTACCAAGCTGATCAGGTACAGTGCCATTTGGTTATCCTTTTAACTCTTGGAAATAAAAGTTATAATTATAAAACACGAGAAACACTAATAATTTGACTGTTTTTCTTTGTCTCCTCCTATTATCATGCTGCCTAGCTAATATTTGGTTTCACCTCATCACCTGATAACAATTAGAAAAGAATCAAAAGATATTGATGTAAACCAACCTTTTGCCTGGTATGTGTATCTGATTGAGCATCTGAAAGCCGCGATATCTCCTGATGAGAGCTTGGGGCTCTTGCTCTATCAAAGCGGTCCCACAGGGCCCGCATCTCTGCTTCCTTCTGTTCCATCCGGAGAAACCATTCCTCTCTCAGCTTGGTTTCTCTCTTCTCACTGTATCTATCATACAGCCTTCCTCTGTGAAGAACCTCCCCCATCTCTGCACAACTAATCTCCATGGCCTTCTCCTGTTGAGTTGAGAATTCAAGTATGGGACTTATGTAATTGGGGAAAGGGTTTATGGGTGTGAAATTATATGAAATAAATGAGGATGCTCTCCGCGCCTACCACGAGACATAAATATGGTTTAGAAATTAGAAGTATGAAATTTTGCATATATACCGTCATGTTTTTAGTTTTCACAAAATGGAGCTTCTCTTATGAATCTTAAAAAATCGTTGTCATTTGATCATACTTTTTAGGCGAACTCCTGAGCTATAAATTTAGTGCAGTTTTTTTTTTTTTTCATTTATAATAAAGTAAACTGACAAAAAAATAATAATTAAAGAAAAGTTGTTACATTTCTAAAGTTTAATTAAATTTTAACTATAGGTTGTACATAAAAAGGCTCAAGTGCCCGCTAATTAACCTTCTATTTTTATTAGGTGCTTCATGCTTATTGGGACGGTAACACTTAAAAAAATCTTACTTGTAATTATCGTTTCATCTAATATTTTTTTTATATTTTATATCCAACAACTAATGGTAAGTTTTGTTTCATATAATATATATTTTAATATTTTATACAATTTTATTTAATCTAGTTTTTGTTTATTTTAATTTTTTTACTAATTTTCTGCCTCGTATACTTTTTCATTATTTTTTTTTTTGTCGCAGAATCGAAAAAAACTTATGAGATAAATTAAAAGCAGTAGGAAAATTGCATGTTTACAGTACACCTTAATTGAGGTGATATTGGAGACTTCAAAAGTGAAAAAAATATATATTATGATCTTTCAATTTATCATGAATACAATAAAAGCTAATGAATAATAATTAGCTGAGAGTTTGAGAGACATGCTGTTATCTTTTGCAGCATATAAAGATGCCATGTTTTGTTGGTACGTCTCTACAAATATATACTTCGTAGGAGTTAGAATAGATAATAAATAACATAATATATTAAATAAAGACTTCGAAAATGGCGGGCAGGTAGGTTCGCCTTTGAGAAAGCGCAGCTAAACTAAACTTGGACCTTCTTTTACGCCTGTGTATGTTGCCTTGATTTATTTTTCTGAAAAGTTATTATGTTATGTTGTTGAATCTAAACTTTTGACTTTTTCTCCATGTATTCCGGGACTTGTTCTATGGTCTGGTCGCAAAATCTCAGCTGCAACGTGTCGTTCATTGATTTCTTATTGACTTATTTTTCCTTTGTTGTCGCTGCAAACATGATCCAGACTTTTCTGTGGCGCTTGTTGTGCAGTAACTGGTGGTCATGAGTCGTACTTTATGCAGGTAGCCAATGTGTTGTTCACGAGTAGTGACTTGCAAACAGACCGGTCCGGGCGGATCGGGCAAAACCGGTGGCGGGCAACGGATAGGACGGGCACGGATTGAACATCACGGGTAAAATTTTGAAAATCCTTGTCCTGTCCGTCTCGGGTTCAGGGACAAAGCGGTCTGAATAGGGGGCAGGGCGGTCCGGTCCGGTCCGAATTCCCGGGTAGGCGGTTTTTTTTTTCTGTTTTGGGAGACAGTGAGCTCCTGAACAGCAAGCAAGGAATTCTATTTACGATTTAATTACAGCCTAACCGGGATAAGGGAATTAGTGCACCGTTTAATATTTCCAGTTTCTACATAAGTGTTGGCGACACTTTTTCTATTGCAACTGTAGGCTGGATGGGGTACAAATTTGAATTTATTGGTTGGTCTAAATACGAATTAAGTAATTAATTAAATGCGCATTTAGTAAATTAAAATAAATGAAACAATTAAAGAGGGTGTTTTGTAATGGATGAAATTAATAAGTCCATTTTGGCTGCCATATTCACGGATCCATCAGTAGTATATAATTAATTAGTTAATGTTGCTCCAATGAATCATTGCACTGTTATTTGATTAAATAAGTCATGAAATAATGATCTTTGCAGTTCAATAGATTAAACAAAGAGAAGGGTAAAAAATATATATAGTATTAGACTTGGTCAAAGTTTTAGAATTTCAGAATAATTATTGAGAATAAATAATTAATTCATCAACAGATATATAGTTAGAGTTCAACAATGGGTCCTCTTAAATGCAAGGCTTTCTATTCTGAGAGAGACGTATATATATCCTTATTTTAAATAATTTAATTATTATTATAATGAAGTGATAATTAATTAATTAAACCCACGCTAACAGACTCATCCGTTACTCTCCCTGGGCATTAAATGAATCGGGTACGGGCAACCCGTCGCGGGTGAGAAGAAACTGGGTTCAAATTTAAAAAAAAAAATTGAAACCGGGTTCCAAGTATGATTTCCCCATTAGGTAGGATTTTGGTCGCCCAAGCCTTTATTTGTTGAGGAGAAACTGGTCCAATTTGAAGTTTTTGATGTTTATACTGGTTAATCATAAAATAAGATTGAAATAATGATTAATTCAGATCACACTTCCTTCCTATGAATCTGGAAGTTCTTTTCAGATACAAAGAAATAATTTAATTCTAGAGCCAAAGAGCGTAGTTCTTGAACGAGTACTCGAAAAGTTTCAGGAACATCATCCTGAGGATTAGGTGTTCTTCCTCCAATAAGCATAGTATTTAATATTTCCTTACGAGTTCTAATATGATCAGATTTATAAGTAAGCATCTCTTGTAAAATATGAGCAACACCAAATCCTTATAGAGCCCAAACTTCCATTTCTCCTACGTGTTGTCCCCCTTGGTTGGCCCTTCCTCTAACGGGTTGTTGTGTAACAAGTGTGTAAGGCCCGGTAGAACGTCCATGGATTTTATCATCCACTTGATGAATTAATTTTAGGATATAGGACTTTCCTATTAGAACAGGTTGTTCAAAAGGATCTCCTGTTCTTCCATCAAATATTATGCTTTTTCCAGGGTATTCGGGCTCAAAAACCCAGGGATTTTTTGTTTGTTTAATGGCTTCATATAATACAGAAAACACTAGTTTTCTCGAAGCCTCTTGCTCATATTTTTCATCAAAGGGTGCTATTCAATAATGTCTCTTTAGGAAATCCCCTGCTAATCCAATTGAGCATTCAAATATCTGATCCACATTCATTCGTGAAGGTACTCCCAAGGGATTGAAGACCATATCAACAGGTGTTCCATCTTGCAAATATGGCATATCTTGTTTAGGAAAAATCTTGGAAATGATACCTTTATTTCCATGTCTTCCAACTACTTTATCACCTACTTTGATTTGACATTTTCGTGAAGATACATTTTTTATTTATCACCTCGTAACCGGACTCAAAAAAATGGGAATATATTAACTATAATATATATATTTTCAGAATATATATTTTTGAAATCAAACGAATTATACTTCATTCATATTTTTATTTTGACCGAAGGGCAACTCTTTCTGTCAATTTTGTTGAGTCAAGTCATTGGATCTATAAAAAAAATGATAAACCAAAGGATTCTTACTCAGAGATTCTTTGAGTTTAGCTTGAAAATAAATTATCGTGGTTCTAGTATAAATCTGAGGTTTCAAAATGATTCATAGGGTCTCAACAAGAAAATTCCTATCAATTAGTAAAAAGGAAGAAGTACAATTTATGCACAGAAAACAATAAATCCAATAAACAATAATAATTCAAAATAGGAAGGAGAAAATTCAAGAGGCCTGTAACCATCAACATAAAAAAAAAATGCGCCAACTTGATATTTTTTAGCATTATAATCACAAAGATCAAATTACGGATTTTCTTACTTCATATGTTCATTCAAATCTAAGAAGTTCTAACCTATAAAATATCCGTTAAAATCAGTATTTTGGTCTTTTAGCTTGAGCCGTATGAAATGAAATTTTCATATACGGTTCTCAGAGGGGGAGTCATCTACCCGAGTTACCTATCTCAATAAAGTATATGATTGGTTTGAGGAACGTCTTGAGATTCAGGCGATTGCAGATGATATAATCAGTAAATATGTGCCTCCTCATGTCAATATATTTTATTGTTTAGGGGGGATCACACTTACTTGTTTTCTAGTACAAGTAGCTACAGGTTTTGCTATGACTTTTTACTATCGTCCTACTGTTACAGAAGCTTTCTCTTCTGTTCAATATATAATGACTGAGGCCAACTTTGGCTGGTTAATCAG
Source organism: Carex sylvatica (assembly GCA_964058845.1). Taxonomy (NCBI): domain Eukaryota; kingdom Viridiplantae; phylum Streptophyta; class Magnoliopsida; order Poales; family Cyperaceae; genus Carex; species Carex sylvatica. The sequence continues at coordinate 12,102 of CAXKVR010000094.1, forward strand.
ATCCGTTCATCGATGGTCAGCAAGTATGATGGTTCTAATGATGATTCTACACATATTTCGTGTGTATCTCACTGGTGGGTTTAAAAAATCCCGCGAATTAACTTGGGTTACAGGTGTGGTTTTGGCTGTATTAACGGCATCTTTTGGTGTAACTGGCTATTCCTTACCTTGGGATCAAATTGGTTATTGGGCAGTCAAAATCGTTACTGGTGTACCTGAGGCTATTCTACTAATAGGATCCCCTTTAGTGGAGTTATTACGTGGAAGTGCTAGTGTCGGCCAATCCACTTTAACTCGTTTTTACATTTTATATACTTTTGTATTGCCTCTTCTTACTGTTGTACAGAATTTATCTAGAGCTGATTTTGCTTCCCTGATTCAGAATGCTTTTGATTCCCTTAGAAAAAAATCCTCGGATCACCAACTAGTGGTTATTGAGCAAGATGCTATGGGCTGCCTTAGAATTGTATGAATATATTGAATTGGAATGTTAAAGGGATTAATGCTCCTAGGAAAAGACAAATTCTTACAGAAATGATTAGTGATAATAGGATAGATTTGATAGCAATACAAGAAACCAAAAAAGAGGATTTTAGTACCACGGTTCTTAGATCTATTTCTAATAGATTTGACAAATGGATATGGCTTCCTTCTGTGGGTAGATCAGGGGGTGTGCTTTTTGGATGTGATAGTGATGCATATAGTATGCTAGATTCCCAAATCAATAGATTTTTCATTTCGGTTTGGGTTCAAAATAGGAAAGATCTACATACATGGATGATTACCATTGTGTATGCTCCTATAGCTAGGAATTTGAAAACTGAATTTTGGGAAGAACTTAGACAGTGTAGACTAGGGCATGATGACATGTGGATAGTATGTGGTGATTTTAATGCAATTAGGAAACGATCTGAAAAATCTGGGGTTAACTTTGATCTTAACCTTAGTTCTAGATTCAATGACTTCGTTAGTGATCATCACTTGGTTGAATTGAAAATTCATAATAGAAAATTCACTTGGACTAATGGCATGCAAAGGGCTTTGTTGGATAGGTTACTAGTGTCACTAGATTGGTTAGATGCATATTTTAACTATAATGTTCTTGCACTCAATTCCTATGGTTCTGACCATACTCCATTGTTGCTTCAAATTGACCTGTCTAGACAGTCAAAAAAAATCTTTGTTTAGAATCGATCCAGAATGGCTGAAAAATGAAGAATTCTCTAGATTAATTACCAAATGGTGGGATGAGCTTCCTTTATCCAACTGTCACACTGGATTGGCTTGGCATCACAAAATGAAAAACCTTAAAAAGAAAATCCAAGGTTGGGCTAAAAATTACTATGGGGCCAAGAAAAAAAGAAAAAAAAAATCATTCTGGATCAATTATCTAACTTAGATGCCATTTGAGATCATAGAGACTTAATTTCATCTGAAATGCAACAGTGGTCAGAATTGAAACAACGGTTAGATGAGATTTTTTTAGATGAAGAAATCTATTGGCAACTTAGATCAAAGCAGACTTGGTTAAAAGAAGGTGACTCTAATGCAATTTTTGTTCATAGGGTAGCAAATACCAAAATTAGAAAAAATAAGATTCAGACATTAGAGAGAGATCAGGTGGTATCTTCTAAAGTGGAGGAAATCCATAATCACATTTTATCTTATTACAAAAACCTCCTAGGTTCTCCTGGGGTCACATTTGCTCAATTAGGTCCTAATTTTTGGGAGGAATTTGAGAAAATTTCAGAATCTGAAAACTTCTCTTTAGTTGCACAATTTAGTGAGTCTGAAATCCATCAAGCTGTCTTCCAATCAGACCCTTTGGGGGAGTCTGGCCCTGATGGATTTTCTTATATATTTTACCAAAATTTTTGGGACCTCGTCAAGCATGATCTTATCCTTCTTTGTGATCAATTCTGGCATGAACAATTGCAACTCTCTAAACTCAATAAGTCAATTATTTGTCTGATCCCTAAGGAACCAGAGGCTCAACACATTAAAAAATTTAGACCTATTAGTCTGGTAAATTGTAGTTTCAAAATCATTTCTAAAATTCTTACCTACAGATTCGAACCAATCCTCCAAAGGTTAATTGATGCAAACCAATCTGCCTTCTTGAAAAATAGGTTTATTTTGGATAATGTCGTTTTAAGTCATGAAGTTATACATCATTGCCAAATTACCAAACAGTAGGGTGTTGTTGTTAAAATCAAATTTGAAAAAGCCTATGATAAAATTAATTGGACTTATTTAATTGACCTTATGCATAGTAGGGGTTTTAGTGATAAATGGATTGCATGGATGAAACTCTGGATGTTTAGTTCCCAATCTTGTATCACCATAAATGGAAACCTCACACCATATTTTTTCTGTAAAAGAGGTGTGAGACAGGAAGATCCTCTGTCTCCCTATCTGTTCAATCTTGCAGCCGATACATTGAGCAAAAATTTTAAATTTGGTAGAGAGCAATCAGTAATTATTGGGTTGGGACCGTAATGTTTCAATAATAGAGCTTTGACTAATTGCCACTATGCCGACGACACAATCCTTTTTCTTCGAGCCAATACTCAATGTGTGTTGTCGGCTTGGTGGGCAATGATTATGTTTGAGGGGATTTCAGGAATTAGAATGAATTTAGACAAAACTAAAATGTTTCCACTCAATTTGAGTCCTGAACATGCTAATGACCTTGCTCTCTCTTTTAGATGCAAGCTATCATCCTTTCCATTTAAATACTTGGGTGTTCCCTTGCACAATAGGAAACTTACTGTACAAGAGTGGGGGTTTATTGTAGATAAAATTCGAAACAAATTGCAAAACTGGAAGGGGAAAATTCTTTCATTAGGAGGTCGGCTTACTTTAGTCAATGTTGTTTTAACTGCTATACCTCTATATGCTATGTCTATATATAAGGTTCCTAAAATAATTCTTGCTCAAATAGACAAAATTAGGAGATTGTTTGTATGGCAGGGGTCTAGCATAAAAAAAAATGCTGTATAATTGGCAAACTATGTGTATGAAAAAGAAATTTGGTGGCATGGGAATACTTGATTTACACCAAATGAACTTTTCTTTATTGGCCAAATGGTTATGGAGATTCAAGGACCCTACCTCTGCTAGTTTATGGAAACATGTTGTTCTTTCTAAATACTATGACCAGCAATTGCCACATTCCCCCTTTTGGACTGAAGTGTTGAAAACTGAACATATTACATCCATCGGTAGTAGTATCGTACCAGGTCAACATGGTCAAACCCTCTTGTGGCATGATTATTGGCATGACAATTGTGCACTTAAAATTCAGTTCCCAAATTTATATAACATTTGTCTTACCCCTCTCATAACAGTACAAGAGGTTGTGCTTTCTCAAGGGTCTCTGGTAACTTTTAGAAGAACAGTAGGGGGGTGTTACTTGCTGAATGGAATCAAATTTTACACATTCTCAGCAATATATCTTTTACACATGAAATGGATAATATATCTTGGTGTTGGGATGCAAATGGAATCTTTACAGTTAGATCTTTGTACTCATTTTTGAATTTTCCTGGAATTAAATCAGTTCATCCTTGTGTTTGGTGGAAACTACCAATTCCCCCAAAAATCCAAGCGTTTATGTGGTTAGTCACTAAACACAGAATTTTAACCAAAAAAATCGGCAAAACAAAGGTTGGACTGGTGACATCACTTGTCAGTTCTGTGCTCATGATGAAACTTCTAATCATTTATTCTTTAGATGCTTTTATGCCAAACAAGTTTGAATGTGGATGGAGGCTTGCCGTAACATATACAATTCACAGTCTTCTATCACAGATATCATTCAATTTGCTTACACTCTTCCTCACACTAACAGAATAGCTTTTCTGATAGTAGTCTGTGCTGTCATATGGAGTATTTGAAAACATCGAAACGATTTGTGTTTTAATAATACCAGAATTTATACGGCACGAACCATTATCTTACAAATCTTGTCTCTTGTATCTTATTGGTCAGGTACAATCAAAGAGGATATCCATGATGCACTCAAGCCATGGATTCCTCAAGATTTGGATGAGATTCCGATCTAGATGGTTGACCCGGCTGATGATCTGATGTTGGAGTGGGTCACTAGCGAATCCAATGAAGAATGAAGCTTATTTCCCTTTATATAGCACTCATTTTGTTGTCAGTTTATGGTGCTTTGCATCAATAGGATGTGTTAGAGAGTGTATTTCCATTACTATACTTCCTGGTTATGTGCCTGTGTGCACTTTGATGGCCTCTGCTTTTAGTATGGTGTCCATCTTTAGTGCCTTTTGGTTTGTATTTGGGTTTATATCAGATACTTGGGACTGATCTGCAGTAGTTTATGTGATTAGGGGGTCTTGTAAGTTACCAGTTTCAGAAATATATGAAATTGGCTTTTGCCTTTTTAAAAAATAAATAAATTTCAAACTCATAACTTCCTACATAAATATCATGTGTCTTTGCTATTATACCAAAAAATAATTCTTAATTAATAGTGAAACTTGAATATACTTAAATTATTTAAGCGTAAGTATTATTTAGTAAGCTACAGATATTAAGTTTAAACAAATAATTGCTAGCGAATAGATTAGCAACTGTCATGGGTTCACTGATTGACCCTTCTTAGACTGCTTATATTAAGGATATATTAATTCTTGATAATGTGGTTTGTGCACATGAAATACGACATCAAGTTTGCATTAAAAAAACAAAAGGATGTTTTATTTAAATTGGACTTCGAAAAGGCGTTTGATCATATGTTAATTGGGACTTTTTGCTGGAAGTTCTCAGTGCTAGAGGATTTGGTTCTAGATTTATTACCTGGATTAAATTAACTTTGCAGGGTAGTAATACTTGTGTAAATTTAAATGGTTCTTTAGGATCCTATTTTTCATGTAAGAGGGGAGTGAGGCAAGGCGATCCTCTGTCCCCATTTCTCTTTATTTTAGTAACTGATGTTCTTAATAAAATATTGCACCGAGCTAAATTAGGTGGCTATGTTGACGGGTTAGGAAATTTTCACAATTTAGGTAACATTATGAATCTGCATTTTGCAGATGATACATTACTCTTTCTTCAAGCTGATAGGCATATTATAATGCATATAAAATGGCTTCTTTTAGCATTTGAGAATGTTTATGGTCTTAAAATCAATTATGAGAAGAGTGAAATATTTTCACTCAACTGATCAACTTTAGAGAGTCATGAATTATCTTCTATTTTAGATTGTAAAGTTTCTTCTCTACCACTTACCTATTTAGGTGTTCCCATTAATAATAAGGCATTAACAGATATAGATTGGCAATTATTAATCGATAAGATTGAAAAGAGGTTACAATCTTGGAATGGATCTTTACTCTCTTTAGGAGGTAGAGTTACTCTCCTTAATTCGGTTCTATCTGCTATTCCACTATATTGGTTGTCTATTTATAGGATGCCTGCAAAAATTAGACATAAGATAGATAAAATAAGAAGAAAGTTTCTTTGGCATGGAGGTAATTCAACAAGGAGAAAATACCATCTGGTTGCATGGAAAGAGGTTTGTAAAAGTAAAAGTCAAGGTGGTTTAGAAGTGCTGGATTTAAGATTAATGAATCAATCTCTTTTAGCAAAATGGTGGATTAGATTCCTAGATAATTCAGTGTCGGGTACATGAAAAAAAATATTGTTAAGTAAGTATGGTTGTAGAACATCTCCTTCTATTTGTTCTTCATTTTGGAGGTCAATTCTTAAAGATCATGTAGTAATTAATTTAGATTTAAATAAAGCAATAGGTAATGGTAAGTTTACCGCCTTTTGATTGGATAGATGGTGCACCGAGCATGCATTACAACATCAGTATCCTAATTTATTTTTAATTGTTACAAATAGATTTGTATCTGTGTATGATGCATTTGCTACTTCTCATCTTCAACTTAGATTTAGACGACAACTTACTGGTATTTTTTTGGAGGAATGGTTAGCTTTACAAAATAGATTATTTCATTTTACACTATTTGAACAATTAGAAGATAGGATAATTTGGAGATGGTCCAAAGACGATAACTTTACGGTGCATTCATTTTATAGATGGTTAGAGTTTTGAGGTATACCAAATTCTGAATATACAACTATATGAAAATCTCATATCCTATTGAAAATTAAAATATTCCTATGGCTTGTCAGGAAGGATAAGATTTTGACTAAGTTTAATTTAGTTATTAAGGGATGGCAATGTGATATCACTTGTGTATTTTGTGATCAAATTGAGACTAATGAGCACCTCTTTGTTCACTGTTCTTATATTAGATTAATTTGGGAATGGATAGCATCTTATAATAATTTTAATTTTGATTGTGCTTCTTTAGATGATTTATGGCTTATAGATGCAGCTATCCCTTTAAAAGATAGACTGTTAGTCGAATTAGTACGAGGGGCTGTGTTATGGACAATTTGGTTGGAAAGGAATCGAGTCTGTTTCAATGATACTCAGCTGTTGTCGATTAAATCTATAGGAGCTAAGATAATTTCCTTAGCATATTTTTGGTGCCAATCTAGTTTGGATAATTCTTTACTTAAAATTAGTTTAATTATTCCATCTGATATTAAGGATATGCCAGATCAGGTTATGGAGGAGAACACCACCAGCAGCCCAGATATGGGTCCAGCAGTGACACTGCTGCTATCCATGGTAGAGGAATCAAGCGGGGGCTCTCAAACTCAAACTCATGTTTCTGGAGTTGGCACCCTATCCAATCAAATGTTTGGAGAAGGGGAGACTGATGGAGATAGGATTAATTGGAAAGAACTTGGTCCTGATTAGTAGTTCATTTTGCTGTCTTATTTAGTGATGTTTAGTTGACTAAAGTGCTATGTCTTTTCTCTTTTATGTTGTTTTATTTTTCTTTTGGTAGTTCTGACATATACTTTGGTCAGTATGTTAATTGCTATGCATGTAATCATCTGATGTAAAATTGTAGTTGATTTTAGTATCTATTTTAGATACTAGATCAAGTATTTTTTGATTTCTTAATGAAATCGGTGGAATACTCCACTATTCTTCAAAAAAAAGTTTCAACAATAAATGCGACTTTAATTTGAGAACTTTACCTATGTTTTCATGAAAACTGTTGAAGTTAGTATGGGTATAAACTTGTCAAGGAGTTATTGAGCGTAACTTAAAAAGTGTGGGTTGTTTCAAATAATAAATTTAAGGCATTAATCTTGATCTACCTAAAATGTCATTGGTTTTAAAAAATAAAGTAAAGGAGTTGTAACTTGTAAGTGCCTGTCTCGTCAAAGGGATAAGATCAATGATTTCAATCAAAATTTTAAATAGTAATTATAGCGGCATAGCTGAGAGAATTTTTTTTTTTACGAATAACGTAGTTATAACAAATGCTATCATACATAGCAATTATTTTTTTTTCAAAATTTATATTCAATATTTCTATTAATTATCAAATGATCAATATTAGAGAATTAGAATAACAACTAAATAACAACTAACCTAAGTCTATACTCTTTTCAATCATGAAATTAAGAAGAAGAAAAAAGGATCTACAATGTAACATTATTTAATAGTTATACTTCATAGTATTATAGATTATAATAGACGAAGAATAATTAATTTTACAAGTGAAATGAAGTCAGTATATCTATTTGAATATTTTATATATTATAATAATCAAAACCAGTTTTCAATGAAACAAACAACAATAATTTTACAAGTTAATACTAGACAAAGAGCAAACAAAAGGAAAAATTAATATTTGAATACTTTCCGATAGAATGAGAGACTAAATCACAAATAGAAACAGAAGCACATAGTTTGATTTAGTATACTTATCATAGCAGACTATGTAGTATCAAAAATAGAAACAAAAACATAGAAGTCCATGTAAATTGCAAAAAAAAAATGCCTATGTAGTATAGTGGTAGGCAATAGCGCGTAGTGATAATAGTGGTCAGCTATTACAACTATAGCGGTCGTAGTTGAATTAGCATATTTTTATCTCATAACTTAACATTTATGTTCCGAAAAAGCTATATCTTGCTATTTAGAACACTAATTTCAATTCGTAGTAATTTCACTCGAAACATTTGTGCGCTGATCTAAGACTTCGCAGTGACATTTTTTAAGCAAGAAAGATAGCGCTTAATGAGAATTACAAGACTAAACATATGAAAAATAAGCACTTCCAATGGATTGCTCAGAGGGCACTTGAGAAAATGAAGTTATGTGCTACCTTTAGATTTTCCATTTCCATTTAATTTAGCAATAAAGAGAAGTCATAAGATCACAATGAGTAAAGCTGCTTGACTTGCAGGGCCACTTCCATTATTTTGGGTTTCTATGGTTTGCCAATTGAATCTGGTAAACTTTTCCTGATGTGATGGGCCTGATGAGGTTGTTTTTCTTTGACTTTTTATACTTGGTCAAATTTTACATCGGCAGAATTGACCTGGTATTTAAATATTTTCATTACCATTGGTATACTGAGTTCTAGAAGAGTAGAACGTTTCCATATTCCACGATCATGTTTAACTTGTTAGCGCGGCTATTCTTTCATCCTAAAATTCAATCAGGACGATTTCGGACGGAATTGAAAGTGGTCCGAGAGTATTGGATTTCGATCTGATCCAAGTCATAGCCGTCCGTTCAGCATTAAAATTGACATGGCATGACACGATATATAGTCATATCATATATTGGTTTTGAATCAAATCGAATTAGTTCGAATTAAACGGTTCAGTTTTTTTTTTCTTTTCTGTTTTAATGGTTTGGTTCGGTTCGGATTGGAAAATTACAAAACCGAAATAACCGAACTAACCGAACTTTATATATTATGAATTTGATCTGGACCGCCTCAGTTTATTTCTTAATCAATTGCTTTAAATACTGCGGTTTATTTCTTAATATACTTCGGTTTATTATAAATCAATTGTTTTAAATAAACAAATTAATATATTTCGGTTTGAATCGAACAAACCGAAATAAAACTTTGGTTCGGTTCGATTCGGTTGCAATGTTAATTCGGTTCGGATCTATTTTTAAAACCAAATTATAACTTTGATTTGTCTAATTCGATTCAGTTTCAACCGAACCGAACTGATGAACAACCCTAGTCATATGAGTTATGTTAAATCTAGATTTGATGTGAATTTTTAATAAACTAACTTAAACTATAAAAAATAGTTAAACATAATTAGTTTTATTTGAATACAATACGTGTTGTCACAAAGTATCTTGGTTACGTCATAATTAATGTACTGTGACTGTTCATTACAATTTGATTAAGATACAGTACAAAATACAAAATTCTGACTTAATCACTACACATCATAACACGTAAAAATCTGATTTGATCACAACACAATACATCACAACGCGTAGTTACATCTCTGCTTCCCATTCAATGCGAGCTTAATTGATGTAATTCGTCCGTTTAAATTTAATTCGGCTGAAAATAAATCTGGACCGTAAAATTATGAGTTCCACCGTAAGTACTACAAAGGATACAGATCCATGTTTTTGTCCATGCATGATAACCAATTTACTGACTTAGAAACACAAGTTCACTAATAAGTTTTTTTGTGAACTTAATTCTAAAATCTATTAGATTGACTTCAAACGATAAATTCAAACTGTTGAAATCCTTTTGTTTTATGTGTGATGCATGTACAATTCTACATGCAAAAATTTTAAACTTTTAACTTTCGAATTAATTTAGTGTAAAGTCGAGTGGTCAAAATTAGAAGGTTTATAAATTAATTTTAGTGTATTTATTTTTTTGTATGTTTTTTTATTAGTTGACTCTATATAAAATTAATTTTTAATTTTTTTTTTTTGCAAGTAGATGTATCACTCGTAAAGTAGAATAATTTCAACGATTTGAATTCGTCATTTGAAACCAATCCGATAGATTTTAGAATTGAATTCACAAAGGAACTTGATGTACTTAGGAACACCCTAGTTTTACTCCTTATAATTAATTTATATCACTATTAGTAAATCAGTCTCCTCTTCCAAAAAAGAATTAGGTTAGCACTAAATGAGCTAATCATTGACAAAAGAAAATTAATAGTATGTAATGCAAAAATGAACAAATATCTTAGGCCCTTGGCCAGATCAGTCAATACTCAATAAGGCAAATAATAAGTCGGTTTAATAAGAATCATGGTGGCCGGTAATGTTACATTAAACAATTCACAGTTAGCACTCACTAAAGTTCAAATCTTATTATTTTTTGTTTTCTGATTGAAACTCGTAGGAGTCCAAATCTTAATTGATTGTGGTTGTGGATTAATTCAGAGTACAACGAATGGCCACACAATTTATGAATTTGTATCGTTTACGTTAATGTAAAATTCAAATTTGAAATCCGAATAAGAATAATTTTAAACTAATTTTAAATTTTATGAGACTGCTTTAAAATTTATATCAATTTATAATGAAATATTAGAGTTCAAAAATCAAATTTTAATTACCTCAATGAAATCTGAATTGCACAGTTCAGTGTTAGACGGTCGCTAAGGGTGTCAATGGGTACGATACAGGCAGGGTGTAACCATTTTTATACCCATACCTACCCTTTTTATACCCATACCTACTAAGAATTGACCTTACCCATACCCGTTAAGAATTTACCATACCTTACTCTATCTATGCCTGTTAAAATTAGCAGACAACAAAACGGTAGTGAGCAAATAACGAATAATGCAAATATAATAGTTTTATTATTTTTACAAATAAACCATCAAAACTTATCATATCATACATATGCAATCACAATTACTAATATAAAATTAAAATATAAATATGCAATTAATTCTAAATAATAATTTTTTATTAAGAAAAAAGAATCAAAATTACAAAAAATCTCTTCTAACAAATTTAATTTCTTAACTAAACTAAATAATAAAACATTCAAATAAAAAAGTAAAATATTTAGCATAATATTCTTCTTATGATATATTTTATTTTATATAATTACCTGTTACCCAACGGATACATCCATATCCGTTTATTTAACGAAATAAAACTCATACCCATACTCATACTCGTCTTATCGAATACGATATGATATAAGTAGAATAAGCGGGTAAACGGGTCATTGACACCCTTAACGGTCGCTTTGAGATATGATATTTATTTATGTCATTACCAAGCTTTGCCAAAAAAAATAGGAGAGAGAGAGATGATATTTATAATTTATGACAACAACCTCGCAACAATCCAATTAACAAGGTCCCGAGAATGTTAAAAGCTCTAACGCACCACGAAGTAATGAAGCAATTATTCTATTAACAAAATTTAATTGGATTCCCTCGTCCATTTTTTAGTCAACAAATTAAAACATAATCTAATTATGGTAGCACATTAGCACCTGAGAAACTTACGCTGGTTTACGCGTCCCTCTACTTCGCACAGCGTGTTCGTTGAAAACAAGTCAAGATCTCCTCCCGACGCCCGTAGTCCCGCTACCTACGGATCCTCAAATTATATCTAGTAGTGAACTTTGAAGTGCACTTCCTCACCACTCTTCCTTGTACAACAATATACTTTCCCGCTGAAGCGTCGCTGGATCTAGAAACCTCTCTTTCTCAGTCTCTCTCAATCTGACCAAAAAATGGGCTTATGGGAAGAGAGGAGAACGCTGGTGTTAGTCAATCTTGCCTCAATCATGGAGAGAGCAGATGAGGCTTTGCTTCCGGCAGTGTACAAGGAGGTCGGTGCGGCGATTCATGCTACGCCAACCGGTCTCGGGTCATTGACTCTCTTCAGATCAATTGTACAGGCGGCGTGCTACCCGCTTGCAGCCTACATGGCTACTCGGCACAACCGGGCCCATGTGATCGCTCTTGGTGCGTTTTTGTGGGCTGCTGCTACCTTCCTTGTTGGCATTTCTAGCACCTTTCTACAGGTAGTTAATTTAGACAGGATTTTTATGAGTTTTTGGTTGGAAAACTTTTTTGAGTCCGGATCATCCGAAATAACTCAAATTTTGAGTTAGATCCGGAACGTCCGATCAGAGTTCGGACCATTTAGGTACACGATTTGTTTAATATTCGTGTTAAAACAGATCGAACGGTCTGGTTCTAAGCTCAAAATTGAGTTAACTCAGGTGATATGAATTCATCTTTTTGGGGCTTTTAGGTTGGGGAAATTCGACTCAAAAATCTTGCAAGAGGGGTGGGGTATAATACTTTGACTATTCAATTTTCTCTAATTCTTATTTTGACTAATTATTCCAAGTCTTCTATTTTGTCTCTGTTATTGACTAATTTAGTGTTTCCAAAAATCTTGGAATTAGAGCTAGCCTTTGGTCTAGTGGCAAAGACACACGGTCTCTATGTATGAGGTTATGGTTCGAAATTCGGATGAAAAAAATTCTTTGTTATAATAACAAAGATATTATATAGTTGGGTGGCTTGACTTTCCAACTTTTACTCAAAAAATAAAAAATCTTGGAATTTTTATCTTTCGTAATCTTAAATAGATCAGCTAAATTTAAAAATGAAAAATATTCTATTTAGTTTAACATCCGTGGTGTAAAAGAATCAAGTATTGTTGAAGGTTAACATTCCATTGTTTCAATTATTAAAAAATACATTGTTTTATCAAATAAAATTTTGTTATTGTTGAAGGTTAAAATTTCATTGTTTCAGTTATTAAAAAAAAATATTTTTTATCAAATAAAATTTGGAACAAAGTATACAGAGAAATTTGTTTTAGTGAGCAAATCAGTACGTACCATTTGCAAAACGGCAAAACTTTTTTATATTATGTATTTATTTGATTGTCCTGAAAGTTGCAGGTGATAGTTGATTAAAAGATGAGTAAATAGTACTTGCTATAACTGGATTATTATAGTTCATTCTTAATGGCAGGTAGCAATTTCAAGAGGTCTGAATGGCATCGGGCTAGCCTTGGTCATACCAGCTATCCAATCCCTAGTTGCTGATTCCACTGATGACGAAACACGCGGTTCGGCATTTGGTTGGTTACAATTCACTGGATTTTTCGGCTCCATATTCGGAGGATTTTTCTCAATTTACCTAGCTTCTACCACAATAATGGGTATAGCTGGCTGGAGAATGGCTTTCCATCTAGTTGCACTTATAAGCATGGTAGTTGGATTTCTCGTTTGGCACTTTGCAGTGGATCCACATTTTGCAAGTGGTACCATCTTGACCAACAAGGGAGGTACACACCGGTCGGCATTGGAAGAGGCTAAGGATCTAATAAAAGAAGCCAAAGCTGTCATGCAAGTGCCCTCATTTCAAATTCTCATCGCACAGGGTGTCACTGGTTCTTTCCCGTGGGCTTCCCTCTCCTTTGTGCCAATGTGGTTTGAGCTTATTGGATTCTCGCACGCATACACAGGATTTCTGATGACACTTTTTTCTGTTGCCACTTCAATTGGGGGTCTGTTTGGGGGTAAGATGGGAGATTTTCTTGCTCGGCATTTTCCTAATGGAGGAAGGATAATTTTGTCACAGATCAGCTCTGGTTCAGCAATTCCACTTGCAGCAATTTTGCTACTGGCTTTACCAGATGACCCATCAACTGGGTTGTCACATGCTCTTGCGATATTCATCATGGGCTTGCTCATCTCTTGGAATGGCGCTGCTACAAACAAGTACGTCAACTAAATTTTTGCTAATTATGTTCTCAGGTTAGTATGTTTACAATTTAAAAATGCTTTATTGGAATTATGCTTGCTACCTTAGCAGAGCATGACAAAGTTCTGGTTTTATCTAGTTTGAAAGGAAGATTTCATTTTATTTCCTTGAGTGCAAGAAATATTATCCTTGAATTTTTTTTACTTATGTACCTGCCAAATTCTTATTATAAATATATCCAAAGTTTATGAATCCCGTCAAACTATTTTTTTGCTCATTACCAGCCATCACCAACAAACTAATCAACATCATAGAAAGTTAATACTACCAATATCAAAAACTTCATAATCTTTTCAGACAGAGCTACAATTATTGACTCACCAAATCATATTGCAAAATTAAATGCCTAGCATGTTGTGAAGTAAAGCTCTGAGAAGTTGAAATTGTCATACATTAATTTGGCTGTATCCCCTACTAAATTTGTACTTGCAGTATCTGATGGAGGTTGTGATGGTATCAGTATGGCATCCCAACCCGGCCTTGCTACATAACAATAATAAAATAAATTACCACATTAGTCTTAATTATCACTTAAACAAGGAAAACTGTAATGATTTTTACCTTAATGTTTGATGTAGCCCAATATTTGCTGAGATCGTACCAGAGGAGCAAAGAACAAGCATCTATGCACTGGACAGATCTTTTGAGTCTGTACTAGCCTCATTTGCCCCTCCAGTTGTTGGGCTTTTAGCTGAACATGTATATGGATATAAAATAGGAGACAATGATAAGAGTGACGATCCTACGATAAATCGAGAAAATGCTGCCTCTTTAGCTAAGGCGCTTTACACTGCCATATCTATTCCAATGTTACTTTGTTGCTCAATATATTCCTTCTTGTACTGTACTTATCCAAGAGACAGAGAGCGGGCTCGGATGCATTCTCTGATTGCTACAGAAATGGAGCAGATAGAGTCAACGAGTTCAGATGTAGAACGAAATGATCCTCAACTTCAAAATATTGAATTGGTAGATAGCGACGAAATGAGGGTTATGAAATTGGCATACGAGGGGGAACCTGAGAGAGATACTAGCACAGAGAAGTTGCTTTCACAGAAATTGTAAATGTAAGTGCACAATTAGTTTATTGATCGTCTTCCATTTTGATTATTTTTAGCAATCTTGACAGGTCAGTTCGTTTATGGTACGAATGCTTTTTTTTTGTGTGCATATTTTACTAATCTTTAGCATGAGGGGGAATTACATATGAGGAGGGTTCAAATGCATCATTATTTTGGTGTTCCAATATGCTTCACATGAACTACATCGTTTATCTCCATTTTCAAAGTCTAAACAGTCGATCCGAACCGTTCAACATAATCTTCATAATAAAATATACTTGGAGACCAAATTTTATATTTTTTATAATTTTTTTACTATTTTTTAAGATAGATACAAAATCACTTTTTTAAGGAGATTCTGGACCATCCGATAAAGTCATATTGTACCTATCTAAAAACATAGTAAACAAATTATAAAAAATAAATCTCATTAACAACTCAAGTTACATAAAATCCGTCACAATAAATCTCATGCCCTTCTAAATAACTCTTAAGCTGTTGTTTGAATTTTTTATTTTGTTAGTTGTCTTGTTAATTATATTTGAATTATTTGTATTTAGATAAATTTTATTAAATCATTTGACTTATTTTTGTTTAGATAAACTCTTATTAGTATGTATAACTAACAAAATTAAGTGGTCAAACGAGTTGTGAGTCAACTTGAGTTGGCAATAAGCTGAACTCAAGTTGACTTTACACATTATTGACATTTCAACTCGAATCATTTACTAAATAAGCTAAGTACGAGTTAGAGGTAACTCGTTCAAACTCAGCTCATTTTCAGCCCCACTCCCAAGTCCAGCTCTTTTTTTTAAACTTCTGTAATTTTCTTTTGACCGAGTTGGATTTTTTTTTTTTGAATTTTTTATACTTCTTTCTTTTTCTCGTCACCAACCATTTTCTTTTAAGGGCCTGTTCGGCGTGATACTATTCACGTGGAAAAAAGAAAATTCACTCAGACTGAATTTTTTTTTCCCACATGAACAGTAATTTTTCAGTTCAAAAATTGTAATTCCTATTCCTATTCCTATTCCCAATGGGAACGCCAAACACGGCCTAAATGTTTCCAGATAAAGAATTTTTCCTCTGTTGAATATCGCCATGTCTTCGACAATCTGAAAGAAAATTTTTCGAATCTAAAATTACAAATATTTTGTTATTGATTTTCTCTTTTAAATGAGGTCTATATTGAAGTACTTTTTGATTTTATATGCTCACAAGTTTTTTTTTACCTTCTTAATATGTTATACAAAGGACCTAATATGTTTGGTATGATCGAATTTTTTAATAATAGAAAATTATAAAAACTAATAATTAAAAATAAGATTATTAGGAATATTTTTTAAAAATAGATAAACAGCTGTAGGCTATGGCGTCTCTTTGGCACGCCATACTAATACCACTTCACAGAGAAAAGAAAAAAATAAATTAATTGTCTGTTAGCAAATGTACTTATGATATGTTAAATTGTTAATTACAAATTTAGTGAATTAAGTAATGAATTTAGGTGTGTTATGTTTAGATGTGTTGGAAACACATGTCGTGTTTTGACTTGTCATGTTGTGCTTCGGACAGATATTATGTTTTCACATGTTCAAGAACACGACACGACATGTCTGAAATACGTTAAAAATTTTAGATGTTCCATGCCGTCTAGTATCAGAGATAAACACAACACGTTTCACAACACAGTACAGTTTAGTAAGTCATATTTTGACACACAGTACAAGATTAACAAGCAATTAAAATTAAAAATTATTACTAATTTAATTTAACTAACTAAAAACTAAATATTCATTACTAAATTCACTAAGTTTGTAATTAATACATCATAATTACAAATTTTGCTAATAGAACAAATTTTTTTTTTTTCTTTTCTCCGTGGACTGATATTAGTACGGCATCCTTAAGGGGCGCCATAGTCTACAGTTGTTTACCTATTTCTTTTTCTATATATATATTCCTACTGATTTCATTTTTAATTATTAATTTGTATTATTTTCTAGCATTAAAAAATTTGGTTGGTATTCAGACTTGAAAGCTTAAGTATTCAGGCTTAAAAATAGTATAAGACTTAAAATACATAAATATAAAGACCTAAGGGGCGCCATAGTCTACAGTTGTTTACCTATTTTTTTTTTTTATATATATATATATTCCTACTGATCTCATTTTTAATTATTAATTTGTATTATTTTCTAGCATTAAAAAATTTGGTTGGTATTCAGACTTAAAAATAGTATAAGACTTAAAATACATAGATATAAAGACTTAGTATGCTATGTAGGGGTGAAAACGGAGTCGGATTATCCGTTTCGAATCCGATCCGTATCCGATCCGTATCCGGGTATTATCCGAATTCGGATAAAATGGATTCAGATTTTAACGGATACGGATTCGGATAAAACGGATTCGGATTTTAATGGATACGGATTCGGATAATTTTTCAATAGGAGCAACAGTCACCAAATACGGATACGGATTCGGACAAATATGGTTAAACGGATCGGATATCTGAATCATCCGAACAGTATTCTATCTCTGTTATTTCGCTGTGGTACTCATTGAAGTCGGAAAGAGTTATATACTATCTATATATATTCATTTTTTTAGCTGTGGAACTAATGCCTAATCTGAATCATCCGAACAACAGACCTAGCTACCTCTCCTTTTCTCTGCTTTATAAGGCTCGTACTTCGAGCAAAGCCTTAGCTAGCTTGAAGCCCTTTCTATTCTTTATTAATTGAAGATTCTCTCTCCTATTCTCTCCTATTTGACAAATAGATATCGTTATTTTTTTAAATGAAAAAATTAATTTGCTCTCATATTAATATATCTTCGCTTTGGAGCAATTTTTTTTGTTTTTATAAATTTCTGTTAATAATTCTCTTCGTTTATATATCAGTTAGTATTCAATTATATGTTTGATTTTAATTTGATTTTCCCATATATTTAAATTATAAATTTAATTAAACTAACTTAAGTTATTCATTTATTTTCATATTTTAATTTTGTTAATTAGTATTTGTATCTTAAAGTTCAAATAATTTAATTATTCGATAATTATCCGCTCCGTATCCGTATTCGAATCCGTATTCGTAAATTATCTGTTCCATATCCGTTTAAAGTGGATTTGATTTTGAATTTTAATATCCGTTTACTATCCGTATCCGTATTCGTATCCGCTCATTATCCGACAAATGCGAATATGGTATCAGCATTATCCGCTCCGTATCCGCTCCGTTTTCACCCATAATGCTATGTATAAAATTTGATATTGTATTTTAAAAAAGAATAATATTGTAGATACAGAGACTTGATATGTCAGGTATAAAATCTCACTGCTATTAATAAATTTTTAAATCAATGAAATTTGACTGGACATGATGAAAAGTTTAAATCAATAATTTTCTAATATTTTACACTAACTAGTTCTACTTTTGATATATAGCAATTATAAAAGATTACAATTCAAGTTAAAGTCCAACTAGCACAAGTTGTCCCATCTTCATAAATAATTTATGTCCAGTCTTTATAAAGACTTGACATGTTAAGTATAAAAGCTTTATACCTTATGTATAAAGACTGGACGGAGCCACATTAAACTAAGAATAGATAACTATTTAATTTTAGATTTTGAAAATCGAATATAGGTCTATGTATAATCAAACTATAGCCCACATACTAAATTAGTTAATTCACGGCATACCGCAATCTGCTAATTTTATTAGTAAACTAGTTACACCTCTGAAGACTTGAATGCGTAGGTATAGGTGAAGGCAGCATTGTAAAGGGGTAGGCACTCTGGAAATTTTTTTTTGGACCTGATTATAATTCAGACTTGCCTACCTCTGACGACTGCCTAAGTCAGAATGGAATCGGCCAAAGACGAGTTAATTTTTTCTGAGTTTTCCCGGTTGGATGAATTTTCTACAGAAAACTGCTAAAATTGAAGCTGAATCGAAATAATCAACCAAATTTTCACTTAATCTCTTTGCTTCTAGAGAAAAATTACACCGTTTTGGTAGTTCAATCAAACCAATTTTGCATTTTTCATAGTTAACTAAGAGATTTGGGGCAGAAAATAGATGTCACAAGCGGCTCAGAAAGAAAGGAAGGAGAAGAGCTTAAAGCATTATAAAATTTTGAATAAACATGGTGTAGGAGTAGTTTATTGTTCTGCTCTGAGGATATAACTTGATTCTCTCTGAACTATGTTCATACAAGTTATCAAGTAGAAGAGTGGCCTGTGCTGTACAAAATATTACTTGATTTTTTGTTTGACTAAGAACATTTCCAAACGAATTTTTAATTAACAACGAATTTTTAATTAGTAAAGAAAAAGTATATCAATCGAGATTTTATGATTATACACGTAAAATAATTTAGTATCATTGAAATATTTCATATTATTTTCATTATTTTCTTATCATTATTTACATCCAGTTCAATGATTGTAAGATTTAATTTAATATTTTATATTATTTTCATATCACCATTTACATCTACTTCAATAATTCTAAGATTTAATCTATGCATTATACTTTGTTTTTTTTAATACATTATCAATAGGGGTGGTGAAAAGGCTTGTAGCTCGTGGCTCGATCGTGACTCGCACCTGACTCGCTTGTTATTGGACCGAGCTGTTAACGAGCCAGCTTGTCACTAGCTCGGTCCATAATTAACGAGTTCAATCTAGGACCTAGCTTGCCCGCCACCTTGAGAGCTAGCTCGGTTAGGCATCAATTTGTGAATTTGTGTGCATTTTATACTGTCTAGCTCGACCCAGCTCGGTTCAGCTCGGCCTAAAAAGTTTATAAAATTCATTTGCTTCTTAAAACAATATCCAATCAGTCCTAGCTCGTCAGCTCGCGAGCTAGCTCGAGCTGGCTTGTCATGAGTTCAAGCCACTCGGCTATAGCTCGGTCCAGCTCACTCGGCTATAGCTCGGTCCAGAATTAACAAGCTGAGCTAAGGTCTAGCTTAGACTGAGCCAGCTCGTTGCCACCCCTAATTATTAATAAAGGTAATTTATTTTTTACATTAATTTATTTTTTAATATAATTTTTTGACAAATTATTTTTTTATCAAATTTTTTCTTCTTTTTTTATACAAAATAAGATTAAAAAAATATTTCGAATTTCGACTTGATTTAGCAGATTTCGACCGAATTATTCAATTTTGATTTCACAATCAAATGACTGATTCCGATATTCAAAGCCATAATTTATATTATCTAGACTTCTTGTTTCTTTTATTAATGTTGTAATTTTTGTTATGTTAATTTTTTTTATAACTATATATGTTCATTTATTCCTGATAAAATTTCTGAGCGCCAGCTGTTAATGCGTTATTGATATATATATATATATATATATATATATTTGAATAAAAAGGCTAGCGTCCAGTTTCATTTAGAAACACAGTTAATTTACATGACTGGGAGAAGGATGTGAGATTAAAACAAAATTCTCTTAGATCCAAATGTATTCCTTAATCCTAAAATAAGCAGATAGCCTCCTACTGCTTTAACCAAAACATAAAACTTGCTAGCTACGAAGTCTAGCATCAACACACAAAATATGATCAACATATCACAGAAGCATATCAGCAGACCACAAAACAGAAAATAGTATTGTTAATTCTAGCTATCCTTTGCTGTCAAGGGTTATATTAAAGCAAAAGCCATTAAGTTGGCGATGGGGATGGGAAGGGAGGTGGTGAAGCCATCATCCTCCTGTGTCATTAGCTGGTCATCTCCAGGGAGCCAAACACACAGTGGAAAGGTCTCCAATACCCCTGCATGCGACATCCATTCCTGAGTAGCCTCCTTGGTCGGCTGTGGAGTGTGGTACCTTTTTGCTACCTATCCAATATTCAATCAAAGAGATAGTAAGTAAAATAAGTTGTCGACCTGTTTTAACTTGTATATTGTGAAAACACACTTCATTACGGTGTTTCCAAATTGTCCAACATATGCCACTAAAGATCATAAAAAAAGCTTGTCGCTGAAATTTATCTAAAGTTTTAGCAAATGCCATGATGTCATTTAAAGATTTCCATTGTTTGATATAATTTTGGTTGTTTCCCATCCAAAACCACACTTGTTGAGCAAGTGTACAAGTGAGGAACAAATGGTTAGCCGTTTCAATGTTATTACAAAAATGACATTTGGTATTGCCTTTCCAACCTCTGATTTTCAGTTTGTTTTTTGTAAGTATTTTTTTCCTATAAGTTAACCACATGAAAAGTTTAATTTTATGAGGTATGGGTGTCTACCACCAAATCATGGGATAATCTATATTAATGCCTCTAAATATAAGCATTTTATACAAAGATTGAACTGTGAAGCTCCCTGTGTTTTTTCATCTCCATGAGATCCTATTAAATGTATGTGCGAAAGAAATGGAACAAATGATGTGAAGAATTTGACCCCAATCTGTTTGATCAACTCCCGTAAGAATTCATCTAAAGTGAACACAATGTCCTTGTGAATTTATCACATCGAAAAGCAACACCTGTAGATTAGTACATAGTTCATATACTTAAAAATACGCTGCAGATAAGGAGCAGTTACCATACCAAATATCTTCTCAAAATTGAAATTGTGTTTCAGATTTATATGCATGCTACAATTGTCTAGTGACTCTAGTTTTATAATTTCTGACCAAAAAGGAGAAAAGGCATTACTCTGGCCGGAACTGTAATACAAGTCACTAATGTTTAGCGGAAGTCTGAGACTATTATCACGTTCCTAGAAATTAAATTAATGATGTTATTTTAAAATTTGGATTGGATTCACGTTCCTAGAAATGTTATCAGAAATTAATAATGTTATTTTAAAATTTGGATTGAAAGAAACTAAAACATATATCTACTCCTGATATGACATGAGAAAACTACGCTGGTTTACGCATCCCTCTACTTTGCACAGTCTTCGACTTCGACAGTTCGACGGTTCGACCCAAACAAGATCTCCTTCCCTCCATCTAGTTGTGAACTTCTGAAGTACACTTTCTCACCGCTCTTCCTTGTACAAAAATATACTTTCCCGCTGAAGCGTTGCTGGATTTAAAAACCTCTCTTTCTCAGTCTCTCAATCTGACCAAAAATGGGCTTATGGGAAGAGAGGAGAACGCTGGTATTAGTCAATCTTGCCTCAATCATGGAGAGAGCAGATGAGGCTTTGCTACCGGCAGTGTACAAGGAGGTCGGTGCTGCGATTCATGCCACGCCGAGCGGTCTCGGGTCATTGACTCTCTTCAGGTCAATTGTACAGGCGGCGTGCTACCCGCTCGCAGCCTACATGGCTACTCGACACAACCGAGCCCATGTGATTGCTCTTGGTGCGTTTTTGTGGGCTGCTGCTACCTTCCTTGTCGGCATTTCTAGCACCTTTCTACAGGTGGTTAATTTAGACAAGCTTTTTGTGAGTTTTCGTTTTTGGTTTTTGATTGGAAAACAATATAGCTCCCGCTTTTTTGGGCTTTTAGTGGGGAACTGGGGTCTTGGGTGCAAGTCTGGATCCTATGAGGTAATATACCATTGAGTTGAATACAGAAAAAAAAAAAATACACCATTGAGTTTCAATCCGGACCGTCCGATTAGAATCCGAGTTAATCTGGTCAAGCTTGTAATGCACGAGGTCCCTTTAAGATTTGTATTACTGTATAACAAATGGACCGGATTCAAACTAAAGAAAATTGAGTATTCACTTTTGTCTAATTTCTTCTTTTGGCTTATTATTCGAATCTCCTATTGTGTCTATCTGTTATTGACCAATTTAGTGTTTCCAAGAGATCTTGGAATTTTATCTTTTAATCTTCAATAGATCAGCTAAATTGAAAAATGAAAAATGATCCATTTTATCTGCTGTTGAATGTTAGAATTTCATTGTTTTATCTTTTTAAAAAGATTTCATTGCTTTATCAAATCAAATTGGAAATTTGAAGTTTATATGATAGGTTTTTGAGGCCGTAGCACGGATGGCCTTATGCTATTCATAGCACCCAAGCCTTACTCATACATTAATACTCACAAAAACTGGTTTTTATAGCTCAATGAAGCCCTTACTTTTTTATAGTTAATTCAGTAAATTACTTGGTGAAGCAGGTAGCAATCTCAAGAGGGCTAGCCTTGGTCATACCAGCTATCCAATCCCTAGTTGCTGATTCCACTGATGACAAAACACGTGGTTCGGCATTTGGTTGGTTACAATTCACTGGATTTTTCGGCTCCATATTCGGAGGGTTTTTCTCAATTTACCTAGCTTCTACCACAATGATGGGTATAGCTGGCTGGAGGATCGCTTTCCATCTAGTTGCACTTATAAGCATGGTAGTTGGATTTCTCGTTTGGCACTTTGCTGTAGATCCACATTTTGCAGGTGGTGCTATCTTGACTAACAAGCGAGGTATACACAGGTCGGCATTGGAAGAGGCTAAGGATCTAATAAAAGAGGCTAAATCTGTCATGCAAGTGCCGTCATTTCAAGTTATTGTCGCACAGGGTGTCGCTGGTAGTTTCCCGTGGGCTTCCCTCTCGTTTGTGCCAATGTGGTTTGAGCTTATTGGATTCTCTCACGCGTACACAGGATTCCTGATGACTCTTTTTTCTGTTGCCACTTCAATTGGGGGTCTGTTTGGGGGTAAGATGGGAGATTTTCTTTCTCAGCATTTTCCTAATGGAGGAAGGATAATTTTGGCACAGATCAGCTCTGGTTCAGTAATTCCACTTGCAGCAATTTTGCTACTGGCTTTACCAGATGACCCATCAACTGGGTTTTCACATGCTCTTGCGATATTCATCATGGGCTTGATCATCTCTTGGAACGGTGCTGCTACAAACAAGTACATCACCTAAATTTGTTATGAATATTTTTCTTTTTGTTAAATTTTTGCTAATTATGGGCTCAGGTTAGTATGTTAACAATTTAACAAGCAGAACTGGACAATGTTTTGGTTTTATCTAGTTTGAACAAAACATCTCATTTGTTTCCCTGGTTGCAAAAAATATGATTATCCTCGAGTTTTTTGCTCATGTACCAACCAAATTCCTCTTATTAGTATATCCAAAGTTGATGAGTCCCAACAAACTAATTTTTTGCTCCTTACCATCCGGCACTAAGTTATTACTGTCAGACAATGAATGTGATAGAAAGTCAATACTACCAACATCAAACTAAATCTTTTCTGACAGAGCTACAACTATGAGTCATCAAGTCGGACTGCAAAATGCAATGCCTAACATGGTGTGAAGTAAACTCTGAGAAGTTCAAACTGTCAAACCTTAATTTAGTTGTATCCCTTTACTAAATTTATACTTGCAATATCTGATGGAGGTTGTGATGGTATCAGTATGGCATCCCAACCTGGCCTTGCTACATAACAATAATAAAATAAATTACCACATTAGTCTTAATTATCACTTAAACAAGGAAAACTGTAATGATTTTTACCTTAATGTTTGATGTAGCCCAATATTTGCTGAGATCGTACCAGAGGAGCAAAGAACAAGCATCTATGCACTGGACAGATCTTTTGAGTCTGTACTAGCCTCATTTGCCCCTCCAGTTGTTGGGCTTTTAGCTGAACATGTATATGGATATAAAATAGGAGACAACAATAAGAGTGACGATCCTACGATAAATCAAGAAAATGCTGCCTCTTTAGCTAAGGCACTTTACACTGCCGTATCTATTCCATATCTGCTTTGTTGCTCGATATATTCCTTCTTGTACTGTACTTATCCAAGAGACAGAGAGCGGGCTCGGATGCATTCTCTAATTGCTGCAGAAATTGAGCAGATAGAGTCGGATAGTTCAGATATAGAGCAAAATGATCCTCAACTTCAAAATATTCAATTGGTAGATGTGAACAAAATGAGGATTATGAATTTGGCATATGAGGGGGAACCTGAGCGAGATACTAGCACAGAGAAGTTGCTTTCATAGAAATTGTAAATGTAAGTGCACCATTAGTTTATTGATTCGTCTTCCATTTTGATTATTTTTAGCAATCTTAACAGGATCAGTTCGTTTTTTTGTACGAGTGCCTTTTTTTTATTTGCATATTTTACTTATCTTTAGCAAGAACGGGATTATATTATATGTAGCTTTCCTTTTCAAAAATATGGATCCATTAATCCTGGACAATGTATCCTATGAATATTAAAATAAAAAATGAAGACTACGAATCTCCCTAGCTAAAATTACTCGGCAATCGTCATTATTTCCATTTGAGGATGCAAATTGGGAACCGGTTTTTATTTGAGAAATTTCAGAGCCGTTTTAATTTAATGTTTTTTTTGAAAAAAATGTTAGAAACCCGTTTCATTACCATGAAACATTTCACTTACATTCTTCTAGTTAACTACTAGTTAGCTTATAGCATTGTAGTTGCAACCTACTGTTTTGCAACACCTGCAGTGGAATTACTTTCAGGTCTTCTGGGATTCAGGCTCCAGCTGCTTCTTTGACATCTGCTGCCACATGACCTAGCCAATAATGCAACACTGAAATAATAAGTAAAACCATATTCATGTGGAATTCTGTTTTTATTAGTATATTGGTGTTGCCATATTGACCACATAATTGCACTAACTACAAGAACAAAAACAGTTCTCTGTTTTGTATCTAAGTTATATGAAAATTGGATTACATCACTTATTGACTTCTTTATGAAGTGGTTTTGTCAATCCCCCGTCCAAAATCATATGTCTATCAAATGTACATATCAGAAATAAATGATTCACATCTTGTTCCGTACAGAATTGGCAATTTGTATTTCGGGACCATCCTTTTTTCTGCAAGTTGATAGAGCAATGTAAGCAATTGGTTCTTAAACAAAAATTGAGAATGTCAATTAAAGAACTGGTTCTTAAGCAAAAAAAAAAAAAATGGGGACTAATGTCGTATTCGTATCATGGAGTTGGTATTTGTATTTGATATATCGTGAGGAGGAAACAGAGGATGTAACGAGACAGAAGAGGCGACTGAATCTGACGAAAGAGAGCGACGAGAAAGAAGGCCTGCGCAC
Source organism: Carex sylvatica (assembly GCA_964058845.1). Classification (NCBI taxonomy): domain Eukaryota; kingdom Viridiplantae; phylum Streptophyta; class Magnoliopsida; order Poales; family Cyperaceae; genus Carex; species Carex sylvatica. The sequence goes on from CAXKVR010000094.1 coordinate 37,873, forward strand.
GAGAGAGATGAGTTTTTAAGTTTTAATTAGTCTTTTAATTTTTTGTTTTTTTGAGAATAAGTGAAAAGTTCCAATAAAAAAATATATTAATAAAGAAAGTATTTACATAGCCATTATGTCAATTCAGTGGTTTTCGTATGATGTCTAAATATGGTTACATTACAATTAACTAGTAAATAACTTCTCTAAAAAAATTTAAAATGCATCAATGGTGTCAAAGCCATTTCTCTCAATTTGTACTTTACGCAAAAAGCATCCAGTTGTGTACATCGATTGTTGCCGTATTGATTGTGATGTGCTCTGGTTTCCTTAGTTGAGAAAAAGTTCTCATATTTCTTTCTTTCTAAATGGCCCAGACTCCTGCTACTCACGCTGTATCCCAACGCAGCTGTCCTTATAGTTGACTGCGCCCTTTCTACTAGATGTCAATTGGATTGTTGCCCGTCAACGGCAGTAGGTTTAGTTGTGCCCCCAGACTTCTCCATACCCTGTTAATCTCTTGTTTCCAACTGTGGACCTCTACATAACACATAACTTGGCGCGACCGTGCATCCTCTACTTGCCAGTACTTCTTGTGTTAATTAGTCTTTTAATTAAACTAGTCAATCAGGTTTAAAACCAATAAATCTAATTCGTCCAGGAAATGCTCCGTTAATTAAATCAGGGAATAATATATGAAGTTAGACGGTGGATGTGCTCATGAACTCAAAACTGGTTTGATGGACATCAGAATATTACTTTTCCGGATTTGTAACCTAGTGATTTTACTATAATTTTTTAATTTCTAATTTGTTTTTGTGAATATTTGAATTTAAATTGCGATCATACATTATTTATTTTAAATTTTAGCTTGTCGATATATATATATATATTTTTTAATGCAGATTATGAGTCAATACTAGCGTTTTTTTTATTTGAATTTAAATTCTGATCATACGTTAATTTCGGATTATGAGTCAATTTGAATTCCGATCATACGTTTAATTCGGATTCGGATTATTTTCGAATTCGGAGCGGATTATCCGTGTTCGTTTTCAGCCCTACTTGCAGTCGCAGGTGAATTTAAAATATAAAATTTCATTTCGGAGTAGGTCCGATGCTCATTGGACCTACTTTGGTTAGATGGGTGATCTGGCCATCCAATTGCATCAATAATCGTGTGCTCTGTATTAAAATTCGTATGAGTTTTTATCAATTTCCGTGTACACATATCTTAATGCTAATCTTACGATGATAGATCTAATTGAACTTAAAAGTAGGTTCAATGCCCATCGGACCTACTTCTGTCTCATAAAATTTAGCCTAGTCTGTCCCACACTTCCTCAGTTCCTCCACTTTTTTAGTGATAGCTGTCTCCATCTCTCTCTCTCTCTCTCACTCAGATCAGATGGCTTTTGGAGAGGATAGAACAACCCTCGTCTTAGTCAATCTTGCCTCTATCATGGAGAGCGCCGACGAAGCATTGCTCCCAGCGGTTTACAAGGAGGTGGGTGCCGCATTACACGCCACTCCTACTGGTCTCGGATCGCTAACTCTGTTTCGCTCAGTCGTACAATCATTGTGCTATCCCCTTGCCGCCTACATGGCATCCCGCTACAACCGGACACGCGTCATCGCTCTAGGCGCCTTCCTCTGGTCTGCCGCAACCTTCCTTGTAGCCATTTCCACCACTTTCCTTCAGGTTATTGAGTCGATTTTTTTTCATTTTCTTGTTTTTTTTTTTGTCTATAATGGGTTTTTTTTTGTTTTTGTTTTGATTATTGACTCTCATATTGAACAAAATTGGTAAAGCCAGGTTGCAGTCTCAAGAGGTCTAAATGGCATTGGACTAGCATTAGTGATACCAACAATCCAATCGCTGGTCGCCGATTTGACTGAAGAAGAATCGCGCGGTTCGGCATTTGGATGGTTGCAATTCACCGGAAGTATGGGCTCCATAATTGGAACCTTCTTTGGCCTCCTCCTTGCATCCACCACAGTCATGGGTATAGCCGGATGGCGAATCGCTTTCCATCTAGTTGCGGCTATAAGCACCATAGTTGGATCACTCGTCTGGTTCTACGCTGTTGACCCTCATTTTGCAACCAAATCCATTTCGTCAAAGAATGAGACCACACAGCAATCCACACTCGAAGATATGCGAGAATTTTTGAAAGAAGGAAAGGGTGTCTTGCAGATACCAACATTTCAAATAATTGTTGCTCAAGGTGTTGCCGGCTCGTTTGGAGGATCTGGTCTCTCTTTTGTCCCAATGTGGTTCGAACTCATCGGGTTCTCTCACGAGTACACTGGTTTTCTGATAGGTGTTTTCCATGTTGCAACTTCAATTGGGGGAGTTTTTGGGGGGAAGTTGGGGGATTTTCTTGCTCGGCGTTTCCCTAATGCCGGGAGGATTGTTTTGTCACAGATTAGCGCGGCCTCGGCAATTCCATTTGCAGCCATTTTGTTGCTGGTGCTACCATATAACCCCTCTACAGGAATTTTGCATGCTGTTGTAATCTTTGTAATGGGTGTACTTGTCTCATGGAATGCCCCCGCCACAAACAAGTATGCTTCTTTATTGACATCAATTTATGGCTACTTTGCACAAATTATGTTTATAGATTGCATCACTATCTGTCCTCTCATATGTACTGCTGAAAGCCTGAAACTTCGTTGAAACTTTTAGTTTGGACATAAATTCCCTATTGTTCAATTAAGCATTTTAACCAACTTAACTCATTTTTATGTTGGGCAATTAAACACGAAACAACCTGACCTTACCCATATGAGTCTTATTTTCCAAATTTGATCATAAGTCTTGCATGTGTAGCTTCTTTGGGTAATTTTGAAGTCATTTTTTGTATAGAAACAGCTGTGTTCTCTTGGTCATCCACTATAATTTATTTTGTTTATTGAACTACTTTGAACATATGCAGTCCAATATTTTCTGAGATTGTACCGGTGAAATCAAGAACAAGCATCTATGCACTGGACAATTCTTGTGAGTCAATACTAGCGTCTTTCGCCCCTCCAATTGTTGGTGCTTTAGCTGAACATGTCTATGGTTACAAAATAGGAGATTACGACAGGAGCGATGATCCGAAGACCAATCAAGAAAATGCGGCCTCTCTAGCCAAGGCGCTTTACACATCTGTATCCATTTCAATGCTACTTTGCTGCTCCATCTATTCCTTCCTGTACTGCACTTACCCGAGAGACAGAGAGCGAGCCCGGATGGATTATCTAATAGCTTCAGAAATTGAGCAGATAGACTTAGACAGTTCAGAACAGGTGAGAGATCATACTTCCCTCCAGAATTTTGAATCAGAATATGACAATGAAATGAGTACTATTGACTTATATCATGAAGGAGGAGGTTTTGAGAGTGATGTTAGTGCGGAGAAACTGCTAGGACATCAATTATAATTATAGAGAAATAGGTTGATATTTCATTCTTGGTCAATTTAAGTTATCTAAAATACAAAAATTGATAAATCGTAGAGTAGCTGATACTATGGAGAAAGTGGGCTGTTTATTAATTAATTCTCAGTTGACATGTTGCAATTATATATGTTCGATCTCGTAATGCAAATTTGTATAGATAGAACAGGGTGTAAACTGTAAACTACTGAAATTATTAATTGATATTCTGTTTACTCCCGGAATGTGTTTTGTCAAATTAGGTTGTCAAAGAAACATCTTTACTCATTCATCAGTGTCGTAAAAAATGGTCAATTAGTTGGTGGTGGTGATCAAACTGTCACCAACAGATTTGTTGGAAGACTGTTTGTGGGTGGATAAGATCAACTAATCGGCTGATTTATCTGATTAATCGCTCATTTTTTGTTTAAATAATCTGATTAATCGTCCGTTTCTGTTATACGTCCAATTAGTCGATCATTTTGATTATTTTTTTCTGCATTTATTTGTTATATACACTATACCTTGTCTTGTCTTATCTTATATGGAGTTTTATAAATGGCAATTTCCTAAAACTTTTTAGTTAACAAGAAAATTAAGTTAAAATAAATATATTTGATAAATTAAATTAATTATTATTAATAAATTATGAGTTTATGCACATAATTTTAATGAAAATGTAAAATTGTCTGCAAAATTTCAATTAGTCAGTCTCATACCGATTAATCATTTGGTGTGATCCTATTCGACCGACGAGCACATGCCGTTATTTACAACACTGATTTATCATATTCGTATTGTATTCAGTAAGACATACAAATAAGAATATTTTTGCATAAGAAAAAACTTCCGTTAACTAATAAGAATATGAAAATGTTTTTTTCCCATATGTTAATCTATTAGACTATTGGATAAACACAAAAAAAATTATGATAATTTTTTATTGATACATATAATTATATAACTTCTTTTATTTATACAATATTTTATATAGTTTTATTCTGTTAATAATTTATATAATTTTAAATAATAGAATCAATCAAAAAAAAATTTCATATTTAAGATATTATGCACATAATGTGTTAAAAGTAATATCTACGTTTTTTTAATTTTTGAATTAGACACTTAATTTTTACAGGCTATAATTTATTTAATATTTATTCATGGATGCCTGATATAAATTATGATTTGTGTGATGTTACAAAAAACACAACTATATTTGTATGTCTGATATAAAAGCTATTGCTAAATAAAGCAAGTATACATTTACATTTTCATCGATTCACTGTATACCAGTCTTTCTCAGTATCCCTTTTGCCTGAAGTAATTCTTATTTACTCGAATACTTAAACTTCAGAACCTTTTAATATGGTCACCAATTTAGCTTTAAAAATCAGACAAAAATGGTCAACTATGTTTTGTTTATCTGATTATTAATTTGAAAGTTTTATTACCTGAGATCCACATTGATTAAATCTGAACCGAGAAAACCTCATCCATACTCCTATATTTAAATAAATTGGATCTCCACCACATACGGGGAAGCTTGCAAAGCCATTTAGCCTATCATGAGTATCACCAACCAAAAATAAACTCGTGCAGCGCCAGTACCAAAAACAACTTTGACAAGTCAACGGAATTCCCAACACAAGTTGCGTTGTGTTGATTGGCGAGTCAAATTCAAACGCGACCCAAAGTCAACTTTAAACCCAAGTAACTCGATTCCGAATCTGCTGTAATTGTGAGGGGAATTACAGATCCTGAAATCTCGATGTCAACCATTTAAATTTTTCCGTGTGCAGATCTTGAAACGTTTTCGAAAAAATAAATTTTTATGCACGCATCTTGAAAAAAAACAACGGTCAGAATCGGAATTACAGTCCTGTAGTTCTCACAGATTTATTTTCGAGTAACTCAGTAGGAGAATATGCCTCGGCTAGTTGGCTATCATTAAAAAAAAAAGGAAAAGAAATCAAAACGAATATCAATTGAAAATCCCGCGACGAAAGCCCAACCAAACCAAAACAAGTCATTTACCGTTACCCCAAATCGGACTAATAGATCAACCTATACCCGAATCCGATCAACATTAAAAGCGAAATGATTCGCTTCTGAGTTTGAATAATTAGAGATTTATTCAAGAACTAGCAATTTGCAATGAACCTTACTTAAACCCCCAACCTTGATCTATAACCCGTCCATGTGGATATCTTGCTTGGGCGCTTTAATTACGTGCTCTCACTTCCGGTCTTGGAAACCAAAAATAATAATAAATAAAACAAATAAAATAAACCAAAGAAAAGTGGGAAGTGGCTGGAGTACTGCTGGCTAATGTTTCTTTATTGAGATATGGCCAATAAAATGCAAGTTATTTTTATGCATTTTGGTTCTAATCTTTCGGAAACTTTCTCAAATCAACATTTACCATACTCCCAAAGTATATTCCCTCACTATGTTCCCTGCCCCTTTACAAATACATCTGTTTTCCCGCTTGTAGATCTGAGTCAACCTCTCTCGGCAGACAACAAAATGGAAATGGATAAAATGAAGATGAAGACAACCTTAATATTAGTCAATCTTGCCTCAATCATGGAGAGGGCAGATGAGGCGCTGCTTCCGGCAGTGTACAACGAGGTTGGTGCCGCACTACACACCACGCCAACTGGTCTTGGGTCATTAACTTTGTTCAGATCACTAATTCAAGCATCCTGCTATCCTCTAGCTGCCTACATGGCATCACGGTACAACCGTACCCATGTCATTGCATTGGGTGCATTCTTGTGGGCTGGAGCCACTTTCCTAGTTGGCATTTCTAATTCATTCCTTCAGGTATATCTTGCAGCCTTCCCTGCTTCATTAATTAATTTTATTGCTCTTTGGTTCCCTTGACCTTAATTTCGTCCTACATCTGTTGTCATTGATATAAACTAGGTAGCAATATCAAGAGGCCTAAATGGCATTGGGTTAGCACTAGTATCACCAGCTATCACTTCATTAGTTGCCGACTGCGCTGAGGCAGAATCACGGGGTGTGGCATTTGGATGGTTGCAATTCACTGGATGCATGGGCGCTATATTAGGAGGCTTCATTGGCCTTCTCCTAGCACCAACTACATTCATGGGTATAGCCGGCTGGCGATTTTCTTTTCATCTAGTCGCAATCATAAGTATAATTGTTGGTTTGCTCGTCCGGGCTTTCGCAATAGACCCACATTTCCCTTGCAAAGCAAATGCTGTTTCAAGAATGAAAGATACCGAAGAAGAATCTGTACTTGATGGCGTGAAGGATTTTCTGAGAGAGGCGAAGTCCGTCATGCAAATACCTACATTTCAAATTATTGTTGCTCAAGGTGTCATGGGATGTTTTCCCTGGTATGCCCTTTCTTTTCTGTCGATGTGGTTCGAGCTGATTGGTTTCTCTCATGGATATACCGCATTTCTTGTGACCCTTTTCTCGATCGCCACATCACTTGGTGGACTTTTTGGGGGGATTATGGGGGATTTTCTTGCTCGGCATTTTCCAAATGGAGGAAGAATAATTTTGTCCCAAATCAGTGCAGGTTCTGCAATTCCGCTAGGAGCTGTGTTGCTATTGGCAATACCATATGATCCATCCAAAGGATTTTGGTATGCTATTGTTATTTTTGTTATGGGTCTGATTATCTCCTGGAATGCACCGGCAACCAATGGGTATGTTACTCCAATTTATTTGTTTTATCTTTCACTACTTCTGGTACTCTGGTTTTCTTTGATCTTCAGCTAGTATTATTTTGTTAATTATTTTCCTATTCTTGGCCTGTATATCTACTATTTGCACAGTCCAATTTTTGCGGAGATTGTACCAGAGAGATCAAGAGCAAGCATCTATGCACTAGACAATGCGTTTGAGTCGATACTTGCCTCTTTCGCTCCTCCAATTGTCGGCATTCTTGCCGAGAAAGTGTACGGTTATAAAATCGGAGATAGCAACATGAGTGATGATCCTACCATCAATCGAGAAAATGCAGCCTCATTGGCCAAGGCACTTTACACTGCCGTGGCGATTCCTATGGTATTCTGTTCCTCCATCTACTCTTTCCTGTACTGCAGTTACCCGATAGACAGGGACCGTGCCCAGGCCTATTCTCTTATGGCTCTTGAAGATCAGCATATTGAGTTGGCAAATCCCAGAATGGTTGATAACAAGATTCAATTTGGCAACTTCGGTACAGAATTTGGAGATGAAATGAGTGATGACATGGAGAAATCATCAACATAACAGCAGCAAAATAGGATATAGCATGTTTTAAAGTTCTGTAATGAAACCGGTGGGCATACCCACTTTTGTTAAATAAAAAGGATATAGCATGTTTGTTGTTCCTTTTCTTTCTATCTTTTTTTTTCCTCCTAAAAAAATTATTCTTTCACTAATATTATCTTGAGTTGTAGAGGAAAGGTATTGAAAGGACTACTTATATTGTTGGAACCACGATGTTTGAAATAACTCTGATCGACCAAAAATAAATGTTTGTAAAATAATTAATTTGCTCAAAGGATTTAAAGAAACTATGTCGAGAAATTAGGTTAATGCCTAAGAAATATATATGTTACACTATATTTCGCTCCACATGTTTAAAAAGTTTACTAGATGTCTGTACAAATTTACGTCACATATAAAAATTACTTCCGTACTGCATGACAGCAGCTGTATTTATACTTACGAAAGAATAATTAAAAACATAATACAAAACTTTAGGATAAACATTAGCTAGGTTTAGTGGCAGATATCATTACAAAGAACCCATTTCTTACACATGTAAAACCAAACAGCCCACATGCACTACAGAGGTCCTCCAGTTCTGTTTCTGACACATACACCGTGTTGCTTGTGAACTGAGCAAAATACTGCATGTATTATACAACCAAAATCATGAAGTCGCCTACATAAAACTTGTAGCATAACATAGTTCTGAATGTTGTCAATAGTGTTACCATAGTATTTACCTGGCGAGTAAATCTCAAGACAGGAACAGCTGGGGGAACAACGTCAGCAATGAAAGTTGTTGCAACAAACACACCTCCTGGACGAAGAACTCGGCTTATTTCTGCCACCTGGAAGAAATGTGAAGCAAAAAAAAGGTCAAGATAGGCAAGAGTTGGTTACAAATTATAAACCGGTTCACAAAAGGGCAATAGAGGTTTTGAAGTCTTATCACATTAAGAATTCATCCTTTTAATTTATAGAAAATAGCCTATTCGTCCACCTCTTCAAAATATATACATCTGATTGCTAAAACCAAATTATACATCTAATTGCCAAAACGATTATGGATTGTTCAAATTTTTGTCCAGAAAATAGTTCTATTTGGAATTCTTAAGATTAATCTTTCTATTCTCTTCACTCTTATTTGGCAATATCACGTCCTGTATATTGTGCTCCCTCCTCTCTCCAGAGGCTGCCTGGTGTCTCTCCCACTCTCTCTAAGATCCTAATGCATTTGATTTCAAGGATTTAAAATCTTTTTGAGTTTGCTTCAAAAGCGTGTAGTGGGAGAAAGAAAGCATCTAGCCATGTGCGACCCACTGTCCAAAGTATATCATAATATAAAGCACTACACAACCATTGTTGCTAGTTGGACTAACATGACCAACTTGAACAATCTAAAACACTTTTGAAAGTCAATCAGGACAAAAAAGATGTTATATAGTGATTTGAATGATACTTTACTGTCTGGTTCACAATTGGAACAAAACAAAAATACATAGTTTAACTTGAATCATTCAAGGTAGTTTTAGAATTAGATGCACAACTTGGCCTGAAAATAAATTATTAAATAACAACAGAATCAACTTGAACAATCAAGTAGTTTAGGACCAACAGAAACAAAACAGAAGCGCATGTGAACCTCAACAAAAAATAAAAAATAAGAACTTGACAAAATAGTTTTTGAGTATCAGGACCAAGTGGAACAACACAAATACTATTGCAACTTGCACAATCAATAATATTAAAAACCAATGTGTAACTTAGCCTTAATAAAATCAAAACTATAAGAAACAGAACTCAAGACAAGAGTTACAGTTGATTGAATTGAAGAAGAGAGCTTACAGCAGAGACCGGTGATGGCCAACAATGGAGAGCTGCTCCAGCATGGACAGCATCAACGGAGCCAGAAGGGAATGGTAACCGTGATATGTCTGCCCTTACCAAGACTAGATTCCTAAAAAGCAGGAAACAGTTCCAAAAAGACTTATCACATGACTATTATTAGAGACATAAAAGGTAAACAAAATTAACAAATAACAGGGGTGGTCAAAAGTGTACTCATTTGGGATGCTCTCCTTCTCAACAAACTCACTGCATTGACGCAACATATTTTCTGAGAAGTCCAAGGCAATGACTTGAGAAAACATCGCACTTTTGACAAAAAGCCTTGAAAATAGCCCACTACCGCAACTGGCATCGACAATCGTTCCTCCTATGGTTGGCTTTAGGTACTCCTTCGCCATTTCAAACTGCATGTTCCCAGGTTAATATCATAGTATGATATTGTTCCAAAAAAAGCTTAGAAAAATAGACAATCTTCAAGATATGGGGTGTAAGGAACCTCTTTTGCAGGGCCGGGAAAACCACCCCATACGAAATTTTGGCGCCAGCCTCTCTCATAGAGAAAAGATACCAAGGGGCTCCTGTTGGAACAAACCATGCGTGATAAATAATTTTTTCAACAGGTTAAATGCAGTCAGTAGCTCATAAATCCTATCTAATTTTCACTGCCTCAAAAATTCTTTCAGGCGCCAAAATTTATTAATCCATTGACCAAAATTAAATTTTGAAAAATTATCAAGATGAGGAAATGTCAAACCTAAAGAGCTCTGTTGCCACAGGCATGGATTCAGTATATTCCCCAGAACTAGCTGCTACAGTCAAATCAAGATATGTTCCATTATTTTGGTAGTCTTTCTTGCATCTGTCACACTTGAGAAGAGGCCCATATATAGAACTCCTGTCATAAGTTTGAAGAAAAGAAGTGGTAAGACCATAACAAGAATTCTTTTAAGAGTGATATTACTTACTAAGCAAGGTTAGTTGCTTACGAAGATTCATCAGATTTCTTCACAAGAGGATAGTAACAGATTGGACAAGCCAGCTTAGCTGCTCTTTGTTCAGTTTTGGCATCCAATTCAAGATCTTGTTGAATCCGGATCTGTACAAAAATAGAAAAATTTATAATGTGTTATTGAGATTAGACTTATACATAAATATTAAGAAAGTAAATTCGCTAAACTGTTGTGAATTGAACAAATGGATAGTTGTTTTATAACATTACTGAGAGTTCGCAATAAAGGACATATGAGCATCTCAATCCCAGCACTGTTTTTGGTAAAGTTTAATGTTTTGACAGTTTTAACTAGCAGTTATCTGATTCCGATGGGTCCCACTAACTGCCACATCTCTTGAAGTCAATACAAAGTTTCAACCCATGACAATTTCTATTTATCTGTTAGCTTTATCCATGCAAAATTAATAATATCCTACATAGATTAAGACTCAACAAACAACTAAAAACAATTATGACAGGGAGATGGCTGATAAATTTGATCCAAGCAGCAAACCAATTTGAATTAACAACTGCATACCAATAAATTTGAATTAACAATTAGGCCGGCTTAAACACCAACGCATATTTTTTCTGTCATCATGATAACCACTTATGGCAAGATGAAATTCTCAGTTCACCATCCAAAAATGATACCAAAATACGTTTCTAAAACTGTACCCATTGCAGCGGATGATTGATTGCTACAATGTTTTGCTATTTTTATTTGGTTAATGAAATTTAGTATGCAAAAGCCTAAGAAAAGGAAGTGATACCAAATGTACATGTAACGAAAAATGTCGTCGCTTCTAAAAAAACACAGAATGAAAACGGAGAAACAATAAGCATACTTGACTGATTTCCTCAGTGGGGGAGGAAGTAGAAGCAGAGGCCGCAATTCGAAGCATGGTTGCGGGTAGGAATACCAAAGGTCTGGTGGCGCACTGTGCGCCTCTACCTCTGTTCAACCAGACGCATCGCCGAGGGAGGATCGTGCCGATGCTTCCCACCGCTCCCGCCATTGCCTCTCTCTATCTCCCAAACCGCGCCCCTTTTTTAATATATATTTTCTTTTCCGTGCAAATTTGTATTTCCTTTTTGGGTCAATTAGGTGATGGGCGTTCTTTATCCACGATGCGAGATTGCCGAACACGAATTACTTATGGGTCGTTTTGGGTCGATCAGGGGGTTAGGTGTCGTATCCCGTATCTTCTAGGCCTGAAAGTAGAGGTGTAACGGATCGGATAATATCCAATTTTGTCCGAATCCGAATCCGAAAAAAATGTTTAAATTATCTGATTTGTATTCGTATTCGAGGCTATCTGTATTCATATCCGTATTCAAAAAATTGTAACGGATACAGATATAGTAAGTTTTTTACTATCTGTATCCGACCGTTTACACTTTAAACCACAACAAATATAATATATGTTCTTAAATTGATTTATTAAATTGCATATTATACGAATAATTTATTACATTGCATATAGATAATAATTAGTGACTAATATTTTAATAATATAATAGATGTTTTGTAACTAACAAGCTAATTATGAAAAATATCTGTATCCATCCAATATCTGATCCGTATCCGTAACATTTAATATCCGATTCGTATCCATATCCGATACTATCCGTATCCGTATCCGAAAAATTATAACGGATACAAATATAATAAGATCACGATCCGTATCCAACTGTTACACCGCTACCTGAAAGAAGGCCCTAGTTTTATTTATAAACAACCAAGGATCTGCCTCAGAGTTAAAAAAGAAAAGAAAAAAAAAAGACTAAGTTTGTTATCGTCTAAATTAAAACAGAATATTTTTTTAATAGATTGATTTTTTTCTTATTTCCTTGCGTTACCTTTTCTTCTTTTGAAATTAAAAATTGAAAGCAAGGTCAATATTTATTTTCCTTTTTAATAGATGTTGTCGTATAATGGCAAAGAGGGAGGCACTTGCTCCATAACCTTAAGAGCGTGCTTCAGAAACTACTCACGCATATAAAGGTGACAAGAGGTGTTGGAAGGAACACAGAGCGCGTGTTACTCTCTCTACATTCAGAATCGGGGAGGAGGTGGTGGGGCGCAAATTTCAGAGCTTTGTACGTTGATTTCTCCCTAACACAATACCATTTTCCTTCCTCTCCTCTCCAATCTTCTTATTTCTGAAGCGAATAAATGTGGTGGGCAGCTCCGATCTGAAAGTGTGTCCCCTTCCTTTTCTTTAATGAAGAATTTATCCCTCTAATTAAAGTACAGCATAAAAACATTTCAAAAATATATTTCTAATGCAATAATTTTTAAAAAATATAACAATATAAATTTTGTTTAAAATAATTGTAAAATTGTACTCATCCTAAAATTTTGTTCCTTGTACATATCTTTACATTCACTTTTTATTACCAGGAGCAGATCGTAAGTATAATTATCCTCATACAGTACATATAGTTAGTACGGATACGTGATGCCAACAAAAGATATTCAGGAAGCACAACGGTATTCACATCAACAGTGGCATAGCTGTGATTTGAGTTAGGAGTGAATAAAGAGTTTTGAATTACCGAGTCAGTGAGTAAAATTTATTTATGTACTTAATTATTTTAATCAATCTTATCAAATTATTAATCAGATTTAAACAAAAATTAATAAAAAAATTAACACTCAACTATTTTAGTCAATTATCAGTCGCAATTTGCAATTTAATTCATTCGATTGGATTGCAGTATTGAATTGTCAAAAAACAGAAGTAGACAATCTAATTTTCAAAAATAAGCAGACTAACATATTTATACTATTTCATATCCGACATGGTGGCTCCGCCACTGCACATCAACATCTAAACCACCAACTGTTTAGCATTTAATCGAGTTTAATTATTAGTGGGATTTTTTTTTTTTTTTTGAAAACCTGATAGATGTTATCAGGGTGTACATCAGTGTATATAATTAAAATTAATACAGAGCTACCAATACAATAAAAAAAACTCCAAACACCAACAATTTTGCAGCCACAACAAATATTCTTTTTTTTTAAGGGTAAGATGGCAAGTTGCCATCTTATGATTTTCATTGATAAGAATAAATTATACAACCCAAATGAGCTAAAAGTTTGAAACTTAATTACAATTAATTACATTATCTCAAACAAACCTCAAATTTCATCTACCGACTAGTCTATTATTGTATCAATTATTCTCGTCATCTAACTGTTGTTAATCCATTGCCTAATATCACCTCTCGTGAGTATTTCCTGAGATTTCGATCTCAGGCTAAAGATTCTATTGTTCCTCTCGTGACATAGAGCCCATAGCCCTGCCGACCAAACCGTATCCCAGGTCCTCCTCCCAAGCTCATCCAATTGCCGAGCTATGGCTATCCATAGTTGCACATGTGACCTGGCATTTATCGGTCGTCGGTAGTTGTAGGATGTCAGAAGCATACGCCAGTATATAGCCGTATAGGCACATTCCCAGAGAAGGTGCACGTCCGTTTCCGTTACCGTGTCTCCACACAATACACAATCTCCAGGCACTTGACATCCTCTGCGTAAGAGTACCCCCCTAGTCAATAGTTTGTTATGTAATAGGACCCATAGAAAAATCTTCACTTTAGGCTGTGCCCTGATCTTCCATAATCTCTTTTGGTAGCCGCAAATCATCTCCGTGTTGTGCAGCATCCTATAGGTGGAAGCTGTTGTGAATCTACCACTTGTTTCCCATCTCCACATGAGTTGTAGAGAATTTGGATCCTACTTGGTTGAGACCTATATAATGGTGCTAGTTGCTGAAGATCTTTGAGGAAGAAAGAAAACCGCTGTTGCAACGGTTCCTCAGATAAATCTTGAATACCATATAGGTCCATCAAAGTGGCGGCCCAATTACCCTGTCTATCCGAGTGGCATATCCAGATCCATTTCATCAGGAGAGCATCATTTTGAGTTTTTAAATCCATAATCTTCAACCCTCCATTCTCCTTGAGCGCACAAGTTTTTTTTCAATTAACTAAACAATTGATCGGTTTGCACATCTGGTGACCCTTCCATAGAAAGTTTCGTCTTACCCTATCAATAGCCTGAAATATCCATTTTGGTATTTTTAGAGTCTGCATGTAGTGAAGCGGAACTGCTGATAAGACTGATTTAATGAGTATTAGCCTCCCTCCATAGGACAGAAGAGCTGATTTCCAGCTCGCTACTCTAGTCTCGACCGCCACAATTAGCAGAAGGAAGTCACTTCTCTTGGGTTTTCTATCCAAAAGCGGAAGTCCCAAATATTTAATCGGCAATTCAGTTGTGGGGCATCCCAGAATTATCTCAATTACCTCCCTGAGGCTGCCTGGGATAGCTATCGGAACAAAGATGCTTTTCATTTTATTGATCTTCAGTCCCGTAATCTTCTCGTAAATTGCCAGTATGAGAGCAATTATTTTAATAGTTTTCGGGTGTGCCTCGGCTATGATAATTGTATCATCTGCATACTGTATGAATTTTGGTGGGATATGAATGGGTTGATGCATCAAACTTAGTGAGTTTTTTATCAGCCAGTTTAATGAATCTGCGACAATTATGAACAACATCGGTGAGAGAGGATCCCCCTGTCTCAAGCCTCTTGAGTGGGCGAAGTATTCTGTTAAGTTTCCATTGACGCATATCGTTGATGATGAAGTTCTTAGAATCAAAAGTACCGCCGATATCCATTTTGGCGAAAAATTGCGCTCTATGAGTAGGTTAATTAGAAATGTCTAACTTGTTGTATCAAATGCCTTAGCAAAATCTACCTTGAAGAGAATTGATGGGATCTTCCTTTTACTACATAAGTTCAGGAATTCTCGCGCCACTAAGAAGGATTCGATAATTGATCTTTCTTTCACAAAAGCCGTCTGGTTGTTGGAAACTAGAGCCTTTAAATGTGGTTGCAGTCTATTAGCCAGGATCTTTGTAATGATTTTAACCGAAGTGTTTATCACGCTAATGGGTCTAAAGTCAGCAATTTTCACTGGGTTTTATTTTTTCTTGTTCTAGATTACCGATGCTCTGTTTATGCTCGATATATCAATCCTTCCCATTTGAACCCTCGTTATCACCCGCATGAGGTCAGGTGCAATGATTTTCCATAAATGTTGATAGAACTCAGTAGAGAATCCATCAGGCCCACTGGTCTTATTCTTCGATAACTGCATGACCACTTGTTGAACCTCCTGTGCTGAAATCGGGTCATCCAAACCCGCTAATTCGGCTATCATATCGGGCCCTACCCGGCCTGATAAGTCGAATGGATGATTATGAAGTTCTCGTTCTCCCAATAGGCCTTTATAGAAGTTGAGAATTGTTCCTTCCAGGAGCTCCGATTGAATTTCAGAGCCGTCTTGATTTTTGAGACCCGCAATAAAATTGTTGTTTTTTCTCACATTAGCAGAAGCATGGAAATACTTAGTATTTTTATCTCCCAGTTGTAGCCACCTGCAACCCAATCTCTGTTTCTATTTAGACTCAGTGATTGAAACTAAATGAAAGATGTGTTCCTTGAGTCTAATTCTTAGAACCCTTTCATTTTCATTTAAATTTCTCCTTTCTTCTACCCGATCCAGTTTATGAACCACAACAGATATTCATTCCAGGCTTTGTATGCAGCCCCTCGCGGTTCTAACCTTTTCCCTTCAAAATTTTTGTTGTTTCTTTCCTTCCAAAGAATCCAACATGCAGAGAAGAAGAAAACCCCCCAACATCTTCCTTGTTACCCAGCCTTTACATGCCCGCCACGATTTAGTAACCGTTGCCTGAACAGAGTTTCCTACATGCACAATAGTATATCCCAGCAAGCTACTATACCACCTCCAAAAGTTTTTCATATACTCGCAATGAAAAAGAATATGTGATATGGTTTCGAGATGAAACGATTGGCACATTACACAATCTGGAATACATTGCAGACCTCTTCTGAGCATTACATCATGTGTTAAAAGTTTTCCTTTTAAACACAAAAAATGAAAATTCTCACAGTTGGTGGAATTTGAAGTCTCCAAGTAAAGTCAAACCTCCATCTCATTTTACCTCTAGCCACTACTGTATCATGATAAGATTTGGCAGAGTACTCACCGGTTGAAGTCCATCGCCAAATTAAATTCTCTTCTGAAGCCGTACCCAGTATATCCTATTGTATACCTTCCTGTACTGCCCGATGTAAAGACCAATTCCTTGTACCAGGCAGGATATCCATCTGTGCCCGCATAGTAGGATATAACCAAACATCAAACCAGTACGAAATTGCAGCCCCTGAGTCAATGTTCCAATTGGTGCTCCAATCGAAAAAATGTTTCAATTTGAGCAAGTCTTTCCAAAAGAATGATCCATGTAGCATCCAAACTCGGTGACTTTGTTGTGTACTAGTGACCGAGAGAATAACTGTCCCCATTTGGGTCCATAATGATTACAGATGTTGATATAGTTTCCACCACCAACGCATCAACAGTGACCAATTTCTGATTTGGGGCTCTGCTCCTCCCATGCCACCATTACTTTTAGGAAGACAAACAACAGACCAATTGATTAATGAAATACCGTTTTTATTCTCATCTTTCCCCAAAGAAACTTTCTTCGTATCATATACAACCTCTTAGTTACCCATTTAGGCAACAAAAAGGACGACATGAAGTATATCGGAATAGAACTGAGTACCGAATTCATGAGTAACAGCCTGCCTCCTCTTGATATGAGGCGACTCTTCCACCCTTCTAATTTATGCTCTACCTTTTAAATGAGAGGCATAAATAACTCCTTGTTAGGTCTGTTTGAAGTTAAAGGTAACCCTAAGTACGTTATTGGGAAGTTAGTTTCTGAGCACCCAAGAATTGCTGATATAATCGGCACTTGAGTTGAATCTACATTGATTGGAATCCATAAGCTTTTACCATAATTAATTTCCAATCCAGAAACTGTTGTGAAGAGGCGTAAAATGATTTTAAGGGAAACAATAGTAGTAGTGTCGGTTTTGGATATGAGAACAGTATCATCAGCATATTGATGTACTATCACCGAACTCTTTAGTTTCCTTGTTAACCGGCTATTAAGAGTACTATTGAGAACTTCGATCATCTTTTGAAATACATCCACCGCTATATCAAACAGCATGGGAGATAAAGGATCTCCCTGCCGCAGCCCCTTTTTGTGCTTGAAAAAATCAGATTGATCACCATTTGACAGTACTCTAGAAGATGCCGTAATCAGCAACTCTTCAATCCATTTAATTCATTTAGCGGGGAATCCACGTGCTACCATCACTCTTTTTAGGAAGGACCAATTAACCGAATCGAAGGCTTTTGCAAAGTCGATCTTTATAAAAGCCGCTGGTTTACCCTTCTTTGATATGTGGTGTAATTAAGGCTGCTAATGATTAAGGCTCGACTCAAACTCGGCTCGGCTTGTCAATTGTAGCTCAATGATTCGGCTCTTAACTCGGCTCGATTTTGAAAGAAAAAACTCGACTCAGCTCGGCTCATACAGTGAAGTTAACAATCCCAGTATTAGAAATTAATACACCCCATGTGCACCTAAATAGGGACCGTTTAAAATCTGGCCCGTAAATCCATCAACTCAAAAGTATTGTACAAAATAAAGAGCGAATGATTTAATTCATTTGTGAACTGCCTTTTCATGTCTAACAGCTCAGAATTTGTAGAACCACTGTTTGGTTCAGTCTTTAAGAAAATGAGAAAGAAGGTTACACACTTCCATAAAATGAGAATGAAAACTTTTATATACTTGTAGGCACATCAAATGTTTCCATTTACATGCTGACAGTGGCAACCTCACAGTTTTAAGAGTAAACATGAGATAACATAAACAATGGAGATAAAAAGAACGTACATCATCAGACTCTTCTTTCTCTTCAACCTTATCTTCTTTCTTGGCCTCAGCAGCTACTGGAGCAGCACCACCACCTGCAGTAGGTGCAGCAACAGCAACTGCAACACCTCCACCTGATGGCACTGAAGCGAACTTCTCCCTACCAGCAGCAACAACCTCAGCTAGGTCTTTGCCTTTAAGCTCAGACAAGGAATTCCATCCTCTTCTTGTCAGACTCAGCTCTAACTATAATAATTTTAAAACAAAAATAATGTTAATTGCAAAGTTTTAACCTTTTGAGTTTATACTGTAATAATAAGAAATTAAGTAAAGGTTTATAACCTGATTCGAGGATGCCCTCGATATCCTCACAAGAGGGGGAGGTGTTACCACCGAGAGGTAGCAGGAAGTAAGCAGCAATAACCTTCATCCTATGAAATTTAAATATACATTATCAGTAACAATCTCAACAGACAGAATTACATGCCAGAAAAGCACCATACGTAACGATTATACCAAGCAAACAAATAAACATATGATCATTTCACATAATTGTTGTGAGACAAACATATGATTATTTTTAACACATACTAATTTTCATAAACACTCTAGGTTCAGTTTCAAGTAACATTCCATGATTAGTGAGTACTGACAGAAATAAATTGCTAATTCTGGAGTTGATAACAAATTATTTATAACTAAAATACAGCATATAAAATCTATTTATTACAAGTACATATGCATCTCGAAACAACAACATAGCATTTCGAAATTTATTTCACATTTCAAAGCAGTCTAAGCAATTAAATCAAGCTGTAATCGGCACATAAGCTCTGATCACGCGTGACCTCGTGTTGTGCTGTGATCATACCAGTTAGCGTGTTGCGTCGTACCAATTTTCTGAATAAACATGGTATAGCCTACTGGGTATTTTTTTTCATGAGATAACATAAACTTGAATTCTTAATTTAGCATGAGAGCATTTTCAGTTAAAATAATACCTTCAGCACGCTAGAGAGCATTTTCAGGTTTCGCAAAAGTCGCCATGATTGAACAAAGGATTCAAAAGGTGTCCGCTTCCCTCAAGCAGGAGCTAGATAGCCTGAAACACATCAAAGAAAATGCACCAACAAAATGTTTCAGTACCAAATTCAAAATTTATATGTACCACCACAGATTTTCTTTGGGATCAACAAGATGCTTCTTATATGCACAATGAAGATTATATACCACATACACTTCAAAGAAGTAAAACTTGGAACTTTCTGGGTATAATTGCACAGATTTAAAATTCTCAAAAAATAGCAAACAAATGAACCATGAATTTCAGATGATACGCAGACCTTTATAGGAGAAAACAATATGAAGTCTAAAACATGAAAGAATGATCTTTCAAACTAGGTAATGCATGCATGACAGATAATTGAAAAGAAACCAAATTTTCAATAAAACCAATGATGGATGGATCCAAAAACAACTTACTTAGTTTGGTAGGTATCTGCTAGGGTTCTTCAACAAAAGTCGAACAAAAAGGAATCAAATCAAAGCACGATCTGAAGTAACACTCGTTCGTCGCGACGCTGCTCTAGCCTCAGATTAAAGGATGCGATTTTGCGAGAGATAAGAAAAAGGCGGCAACGAATTAGAGAGAGAGAGTTAGGGTTTCTCTCCAGAGACGGTAGAGAGAGAGAGAGAGAGAGAGAGAGAGAGACGGAGAGAGCTAGAGAGTGCTCACTAAACTGAGCGAGAGGTGAATTAGAGAGAGAGTTCGGGTTTCTCTCCAGAGACGGAAGAGAGAGAGAGAGACGGAGAGAGCGCTCTCGATGGGCCGAACCTAGCCTATTTGATTAATAGTTTAAAAGTATGAGTCGGCTCGCGAGCTCACGAGTCGAATCAATAATTTACATGAGCCGAGTTGAGCTGAGTTTTCTTTTTTTAAAACGAGCCGAGTCAAGTTTGACTTTTTTTTCAGTTTTGAGTTCGATTCATTATAAAATATTGAGCCGCTCAACTCATTGATTCGTGAGCCGGCTCGACTCATTAGTAGCCCTAGGTGTAATATTTCTCGGGTGGCATTGAAGTTTTCTGTGATTTGACGCCCATGAATATAAAGGCAGTTTGGCATGGAGCAATCAAAGATGGTAGTAGCCCCCGAGCCGGTTAGCTAGAATTTTAGAGATGCATTAATCACGCTAATAGGTCTATAATCCCCAACCTCCTCAGAAACATTCTTCTTTGGAATCATAACAATATTAGCATGGTTAATTGGAGATAAGTCTACTGTATGATCATAAAACCCCTTGATTAATGAGATAACTTGATCTTTTACAACTGACCAGTGCACTTGAAGAAATTCATTGGGCAACCCATCGGGGCCGATGCTTTATTTCTTGCAAGTTTCTTACTCGATTTCTATTTCTGTAATTGAATCCTGCAAAGTATCAACATTTGGATTAGTCGGATATAGAACCTCAGGATTGAAATCAATCACATTATTTTCTGTACCAAGAATAGATTCCATATGCCCTTTAAAAGCATCTCGGATTTGAACATCTTGAGTGAGGACCTGATTTTGGTGTAACAGAGATGCAACCTTATTCCTTCGGTATCTTGTCGATGCAACCGCATGAAAATAACGCGTGTTTTTATCACCCACCTTTAACCACTTACATCGCGATCGATGATGCCATCTAGATTCAATTATGCATGAAATCTTGTATGCCAATTATTAGTGGAATCTTAAAATGCCTGGTCAACATCTGTGTTTATAAGTTGCCCTTCTTTGATTTTCAAGTTTGTTTTTACTTAACAAGATCCTAATTTTAAGAACACACACTCCAAATTATTTCCAGTTAGATTCGGTTGAACTTTCTCCATCTATGCCTTTATAATTGTGTATAGTTTTTTTTTTTTTTAGGAAATAAAGGAGTTCATTCTTCCTCTTTTTTTTATTTTTAAATCCAATAGATACTGAATTTTCAACCTTGTATATGATTATTCTTATAGCATAAATCCTTACCGGTTGCCAAATATGGTAAAAAAAAAAAAACTAAGTGGCACTAGAGGTGCCACTTTTATTTGATTATCCGGTCCCAATCTGGTACCAAACTGGATCCGAACCGAAATCAATTTGGATCCAATTAAGTTGGGTATGATATGGTTTTAAAAATATAACTGGCTAAATTATGAGTACAGTTACAAAATTAATACTTAAATATCCGATCTGAATTCAAACCGGGACCAATATTATAATTGATAAGATATGAGTTTGATTTAATTATCTGACTGGCAACCGAATTCGACCTGATACCCGTATAATACCGATACAATACTAATACAATTCTTTATAATTAATATGTAGTATTTTTTTAGGAAACAAACTTTTATTTAAGTAAGAAGTTATACTATAAAGATACAGAGAGTTTTCTTCTGTTACTATTTGGCATACAAAAAGAGAAGAACAAAAAGAAGAATTGGATTTTTAGTTCAACAATATGTGCTTCGAAAACAAGAATCAGTTTGTTAGAAAAGTACAGAATATCTTGTCCAAATTCCAATATTCAATATAATTCTATAAGATCGCTTTTCATTCAAGTGATTCGAGATAATTGAAAGGATCTGCACTTGTTTTGGATCTGGACCGGATTCAATAATTCACAAACAAATTTTGAGTATATATTTATTCGGAATTAAAATTTTGGACCGTATATAAAATTTTATTTCGAGCAATACGGGCTCTTTTCACTACAAATTTGCTAATTTCTGAAGTACATGACCGTATGTAAAATTTTATTTGGAGCAATAGCAAGAAACTAAGAATTAATATTTATTTTTTTCATTTTAGAAGTTTTTAGAAGTTTTTTCACTGGATAATCAGAAGGGATCACAGAATAGTGTGTAATATTTTTTTATTGATTGATTGTGAAATAATACATAATTCTGCAACATCGTTCACAGCCTCTCATGATAAAATTGAGTGAAAATTGGAAGTATCAGGAAGTTTCTCAACTCATTTAATTTATAGAATACTTAACTTTGGTGAGCTACAACCCAAGGATTCAATGTTATGGTGGAATTTACCAATACTTTCAAAAATTAGAGTTTTTATGTGGTTAGTATCTTATAATACAATTCTCACAAAAGACAACATTGCCCTTGAAGGCTGGGTTGGAGATCCCAAATGTCAATTTTGTTTGGAAAATAAAACTATTGATCATCTGTTTATTCATTGTATACTAGCTCAACAAGTTTGGTTTTGGTTAGGAAGAAGTCAATTTGTGATGCACACATGGTCAGATTGAAATAGTATCATTAAATTTGCGTATTCTTTGTCTTTTATTAATAGAATAGGTTTTTGTATTGTACTTAGTGTTGTTAATTGGAGCCTATGGAAACACATAAATTAATTATGCTAGGGCTTTAATCTTGCTAATTAAATCTTTGTGTTATTATTGGACATGGAACATGCAAAAGAAAATTAGGGATGCTATTGGTGCATGACTTCCTATTATAGAAGATGCAATTCCACTTAACCAATACATGCCACACGAGATAGTGCCATTCCAAGCAAGTGCTATAGAGGAGGCTACAGCTCAGCCTGGAGAGGTCTTTGATGAGGCCATCTGATGAAGATGAAGCACTTCCCACAATTTTATCAAATAGGATTAGTTTACCTCAGTCCAATACTATGTGGTTTACTATTAGCAAACTTATCTTTCTTTTGGTCTCTTGCTAATTGCAAGTTATGGTTGATGTATGCACTTTACTTAGCTTTTGTTTGTAATGATCTGAAACTCCAGTCTACTGGAAGCAACACCGGGTCTGTATATTTAAAACCAAATTTAAGCAATGAAATGGGCATGTCTTGCCTTTTAAAAAAAAAATACATAATTCCGCAACTATATTAACATTTTAGCTATATTTAAATACAAATATATGAGTGATGTGTTTAAATACAAATGCTGCACAATTAGGGATGCAAACGGATCGGATATTATTCATGCGGATTCAGATTCGGATCTAGATTTTTGTAGATTCTAATATTCAGATAGTTTACGAATACAGATACGGATTCAGATACATATAGTTATCCGTATCCGTAAGTTAAATTTAAACGGATATCTGTTATCAGTTTAGCATCCAGTAAAACTTTGCCACCCTTCTGACTTCTTCTCTTGATCCCAATTCTCGTCGTTTCAAACCTCCTCTCACAAAGCTACATGAAATTTCCTCTACCGAATAGATTAATCGTCAGTCGAAGTGCTTGGTGAAATGCTCTTCCCGCCCTTCTTCTCTCCATAACTCTTTTTTTTTTTTTTTTTTTTTCTCCTGATTCTTCCTCTATTCACCTTCTTCTTCTTCTTCTTCTTCTTCTTCTTCTTCTTCTTCTTCTTCTTCTTCTTCTTCTTCTTCTTCTTCTTCTTCTTCTTCTTCTTCTTCAATTTGCTAGGTTTTCTCTTTGTTGCAAACTTAATCGTTGCGATTTAGTCGCTGACCAGGTTGCTCTTTCTCTCTCAATAGAGCTTGTGTATCTTCCCCTTCTTATTTGATTCTAATTTTTCTCTCTCGTTTTTAATTTGGTAACTTGTAAAGTCAATTTTTCTGTAAATTAGGGTTAAGCAAGTTTATTGATTGAAATTTCTCTTCTTTTACCTTTGAATATCTGTAACCCTCTCAAATACTGATACCTGTTGATTGTGCTTACTGATATGTTATATTTGTTGTTCCAGAAGCTTGTGAACAACAAAAATGAATATAAAGAACGAAAATTGAAAAATTATCTAAGTTGGTAATTAGATTATGTCAGAAAAATTAAATTGCGTAATTGCATAATAGTGATACTTTATTAAACAATGAAGTTTGACACCATGTGACATGTCTGACATGTCTATTCAAACTAATTTATCCATTTTAAAAAAAAAGAAATCAAAGATGTCAGAATTGCATTTTTGTATATAATTAGCTGTGTGATTACTGTAACTTCAATCATTTTATGTTAGTAACTAATTTTGTTAATTATATTTATATTTTGTAATGACTTAACAAATTTACCATGAGACAAAATAATATTGTTTGTAATAACGATCAAATATCATAATTATATTTGTATCCATATTTGTATCCGTTAATATCTGATCCATATGCATATCTGTATCCATCTAATATCCGATCCTTATCCGTATCTTAAAATAAATGTGAATACGGATATGATTTTACCACTATCCAATCCGTATCAGATCTGTTTGCACCTCTAGCATAACCATCTCTCTGGATGTATACTGGAGAGCGCATATTGAGATCTGGAAAAACTTCAATTAACAAGTCTCTAACCTGCAGGTATAGATCAAAATGATTTGGCCTATACAAACTAGCAAGAATGGCTAGGGTGCAGGGATGGAATTGCCAGGGTTACACTTTTCCAATATTCAGGAACTGATACCGGGTTGTGCCAGTAGCAAATGGGGGATTTTAGAACATATCCATGATGTTTGTTTTGAATCTTTTGATGTATTGATACTTGATGTAATACCCACGTGCTTTGAAATAAAAATAAATAAAAAAATTCAAATTAATTTAGTATAAATTCAAATAATTAAAACATAACAAAAAAAATTATTATATTGAAGTTAAAAGACGCATCATATTATGAATTATGTAAAATTCACGTATATATATATGTAGTCATACAACATATAAATTTATAGCACTCAATATACGCAAAGCGTTAAAGCCCACTTTGTAATAGAAAGGCTGAAATTAAACTTTGAAAATTAGCTGTTCGTTAAGAAAAATGGATTTCTAATATAGTAAATTCTAAATTTGATTTTGAAATTTTCATAATTAGCAAAATCATGTTTCCTTTGGCAGTATCCGAGTTTTTAGACTATAGAAGGTACAGAGGACCCCTTGACATAATCATTCACGTGCATTTGTCTAACATGCCTTAGACACGGTGAGACTTGTACATTAGCCTAATTATAACATAACATGGATTGATCATTGATGCAAACCATTATACCCCGAAACAGTTCCCCTTTTCTTTATTTTCAGGATCTTTTACATCACAGCCTGAAAAATAGCATTTTTTTTCTCTCAATTTATGCTATACCGGCGGCAATCCGGTATTAATTGAATTATTTCAATCCTCATCCTCTACAATCATGAAATCATTGTATAGCTTATGCAAATAAATAAATCAATCAATCATTTATTTTTATGAAATGCTCCTAGATCCATAGTATACTTCTAAATTAAAATAAACATTCCATCGGTTTAATAACCGAAACAGCCAACAATTACAACATTTATTATTATAATTTTTGTGAGAAAACCAACCCAAATCTTCTACATGAAACACAAGCCTCTTTCCTATCAGAATGTAAATTTAAATTTTAATATCAGCGTCAAAATGAAAAGATATGATCTCATGATCTATTATATTCAATTTGAGAAATCAAATCTGATTATGGGTCAATTGACCATAAGTTTAACTCGATAAATTTGGTAATTTTTTTTAGTTAAGTAAAAAAAAACATTATAAACACGTTTTTAAGGTTATAGATTGTTGTGTATAATTTTCGTTGATGTATAAATATTATTGAAGATAATTTAAAAGTCATATAAAGTATTACTTCAAAAATTCTATAAGGATTTAAATTAAAGTAAATGGCAAGGTCACAATAAAGATTTTTTTTTTTCTGAGGTGCATAAAAAAGAAGTTCAAAAAATATTCACCAAAAACAGCTAATACATAAGAATCAGTATTTAATCTTGTAAAAAAAAATTAACATTCTTTACGTGGGAGGTCGTATGTTTCAATGTTTGAAACCCATATAAGAAGTCATTTATGAATAATTAAATGGAAGTTGGTAGATCATCATTTTTCTATCTCAAAAAAACGGGCTACATACCAAAACAATTAGATGAAACATATCAAGAATAAAAGATCAATTAAATTATAATGCATGTGATTAAAATTTTAAAAATCATAGGAGTGCTTAATCACTTCTAATACAGTGTTAGATATGCTTAATCAGACTACGCGCAAATCCGACTTTCCTAGCCAAAGTTATGAATATTTAAAGTTTTTTTCAAAGATGAACTTTGAAAATTCATAACTAACTGTAGAAAAATTCAAATAAATTGAAATTTGTGTCAATTCTGTGTATTTTTGAATGCTGGTGTAATTAGTTTGGTCCCTGTATTAGTACAAACTTACTAATTTACCAGTAAAGATCAAATTTGATATTTTATACATATACATATATATATATTATATTATATACATAAATTATATTATATTATATTATACTATATTATATTATACTATACTATATTATATTAATATACTATATTATGCTATATTATGTTATATTATGCTATTTATGCTATATTATGCTATATTATGTTATATCTTATATTATGTTATATACATATATAATATATACATACATATATTATATATACATACAAAAATATCATCGTTTTAATATTTAAATTCTTAAATAATGTAACTTTCCAGTTTGGTCCTAAGATGGTGGGTCCATGTACCAATGTCATTCGAGCCTAATTGCCAAAATGTCAACTTTATTCAAATCACGGGCTGAAGTACTCGGGTCCGACATTTTTATTTTTACCCAACTTTATTCAATATTTTTTTAATTGAGTAAAAATAAAAATGTCGGTACTCGAGTGGTATCTATAAGTATAAAATTTGATCTTTAATATAAGATAAATTGTGCCGAAATTTTTATTCATAACAATAAAATAAAATTCAGAACAAATCCTCATATTTATGAAAATTTTAAAAATAACATCAATTTTTTTCAAAAATGACGGCTCCAGTCTTAGAATGCATGACTAGCTCCGTTTAATAATTCAGGAGTAGAACTAGGGTGTTCTTAAGTTCATCAAGTATTTTGGTAAATTCAAGTTTAAAACTCGTTAAATAGGCTTCAAATGACGAATTCGAACTGTTGAAACCTGCCTACCTTAAGAGCGATTCGTCTACATGTGAAATTTTTAAACATTCGAATTAATTTAGTATAAAGTTAATCGGTCAAAATTAAATGATTAATAAATTAATTTTAATGCATTCATTTTTTGAATGTTTTTTGACTGCTTGATTTTATACTAAGTTAATTCGAATGTTTAAAATTTTCATATGTAGACGTATCACTCGTAAGATAGACGAGTTTTAACAGTTTAGATTCGTCATTTAAAACCGATTTGATAAATTTTATACTTTATCAAGAGACTTGATAAATTTAAGAATACTCTAGTTCTCCTCATAATTCAGCCCTATATATCTCCAATTACTTTCGCTGAATTATCCAGAGAAAGTGGACCACAGTTCAAGCGAAACCAATTTTACATTCTACTGTATCCAACGAAAATGATATTGTTTGAATTTGTATCAATACGATGATATATTTTAAAATTTCATTTATTTTATTGTTATAAATAAATATTTCTTTAAATTGTGCGCATATTTACTTCACGAAAGACCTTAACATAATTTTAAAATATATCAACAAAAAAATCTTATAAGTACCTGTATTATTGAATACATTATGAATTGAGTAAATGGATAAACATGTGCCATTAACACTCCTAATAATGACTCACTTATTAATCATACTAATACAATAATTGCATGGTTAAAAACCTGAATAATTTTTTCTCTAGAAAAGAAACCTGAATTATTACATCATGCAATGCAAATAACTGCCTCATCACAAATTAAAAGTGGCAGGCAGCAGATGGGACCTCTATTATATATACTCTGTCATCCATCCACTGATCCACACCCTTCGAATAAAACTGGTAGACTCTTGCCATCACAAAATACAGTCTACAGAGTTCAAATCTAGCACCCAGGCTTGTGTTTGTGTCTGTGTCTGTCTCTGTGTCAACACGGCATCATGTGGCACTGGATCACCATTCACCACTCAATATTCTCTTAATTCTTTTTCTTTCTTTTTTCTAGAGAATTTAATATACACCCCTAAAAACATCAAAATTACGTATTCTCCTCTAAAATTCATAAATATCATATGAGTTAGACTTGGGTGTTTTAGATAGCATAAGGTAATCCGTGCAACAGCTTCAAAAACCTATCGTATAAATTTTAAACTTCGATTTCAATAGCTCAATAAATTGGTTATATAATAATATTTATTATGATTTATGAAAAAGGCAAAAAATGTCCTAAAATATTGACAATTTTCTTTTATTTTTAGACCATTTTCCATAAATCATAAAAAATAGTACAAAAATTTCAAAAATAGTAAAAATTAGTATTCTACAAGTTTATTATATAACCAATTTATTGAGCTACTTAAATCAAAAATTGAAGTTCATACGATAGGTTTTTCAAGGCCGTAGCACGGATGACCTTATGCTATCCATATATAGCACTCAAGCCTTACTCATATCATATTTATACTTCAAAAACTTATAAATTTATTTAATTTATTGACTATTAAAACTCATTTTTTATAAATAAATTTATAAAGTACTTACTTTATAATTTATTAAAATTAAAAAATATATAATATGTGTAAGAAAACATTCCGTCTTCCGATCCATTTCCAAAGGACAAACGTATTAAAATCTGACCCTTTCAAATTTTAATTCTTAGATCTCTGGTCACTATCATGAGGTCGTAGTTTCAATTACCTAAATCTCTATTATTCCTTCAATTATTTATGTACAATTAATAATGGATTAAGGTCCACTATAATTATACAGATTTCACAAGCAGATTTAAATCGTCTATTTCAGGCCGAACTAACCAATAAAAGATAATATACCATCAGTGTTAATACTTAATATAAACCCATAAATATGAAATAAGAGTAAGACTTAGGTGCTATGGATAACATAAGATATTTCGTGCTACGGTCTCAAAAATCTATTGTATAAACTTCAAACTTCGATCTAATTATCTCAATAAAGTATGAACTTGTAGAATATCAATTTTTACTACTTTTGAATTTTTATTTTTATTTTTTATGATTTATAAAAGATGAAAATATAATCTAAAATATCGGCAATTTTTTTATTTTGAAGTCATTTTTCATAAATCATAAAAAAGTAAAAAACAGTTAAAAAAATTCAAAAATAATAAAAATTGATATTCTACAAATTCATTATATAACCAATTTATTAAGCTACATAGATCAAAATTTAAAATTTATACAATAAATTTTTGAGACCGTAGCACGAAAATCTTATGCTATCTATAACACGTAAGCCTTATGAAATAAACGGTCAGAATATGTTCGATATTTTCCAATGAAATTCAAGCAATTAAAGAGGAGAACTTCCATTACTATGACACAAAAATATAGCACGGCACCATTTTTATTTTCTATTTTCCAGAAACATGACAAACATAAAAAAATGGCAACTTGCTTTACAAGGCGAAGAGATCAGTGCGCTAATTCTAGAAGAGTAAAATTTTCCGTTCATGAAGTTTTGTTCAAAAAGTGACAACAATTTAGAGATTTTGTATAGCTCAATTAAACCAGCAGGAAAAAATAATAAAAATAAATCGTACAAAGAAAGTAAACCATTCTCAATCAAAAATCAAAATATGGTAATATATGAAATTTCAAGAATTATTATACGTAAAGATGGTTGTGGTTCCAATTATTTAGTCATGTCATATCACATACTTTGTCATTCATACAATCATATGATTTGTTTAATTCTTTTTATTTATCTTGAATAATTTATTTAGTCATGAACTTTATATTTTCTCAACGCAAATTACGGGGCAAAATAATTTAGATGACGCAGCACTCACAGGCGTAGGCGAAAGGGAAGCAAAGAACCGAAATTTTTATTAATATCCTAAAAAAATAAAGAATTTCAGAAACTATTCAGATTTTCGAGTTATATCAAAATCTACTCAAACTGCAAATTTTTTTTTGCGGTTTTGGAATTTCAAACAACAATTTTTTTTAGCGGTTTTAGGCCTACTTTCTGCAAAAAAATTTGCGTTTTTTTTTTCAAAACTCTCTTTCCGCAAATAATTTTTGCAGTTTTATCTTTTTTTTTAACCGAAAAATTTATAATTTATTTATTTTTTATATTGAAATATTATAAATATTTAATATATTTCTTTAAAAATAGATGAAATATTATATAATTTTTGCAGTTTTATCTTTTTTTTAACCGAAAAATTTATAATTTATTTATTTTTTATATTGAAATATTATAAATATTTAATATATTTCTTTGAAAATAGATGAAATATTATATAATTTGATTTATTAGGAAGACTACGACAAATAACTCGGATCAACATTTTTCTGGCCAAATTTTTCACGGCTGTAAAAAAAATTAATATATTTCTTTGTGTGTTATTGGAAAAAAAATAGAAATACTTGAATTCTGAGTTATTGATCTTGTTTCGAAGTCACTTCTAGATAAATACAAAAATATTGTTATCCTTCTAGTACATTTAATTTCTAAAAAGTTGTATCTATTGATACAACTTTTTAGAAATTAAATGTACTAGAAGGATCACAATATTTTATGTATTATCTAGAAGTGACTTTTGAACGCGATCAATAACTCAAAATCCAAGCATTTATATTTTTTTTCCAATAACACACAAATAAATATATTAATTTTTCTTACAGCCGTAAAAAATTCAGTCAGAAAATGTTGATCCGGATTATTTGTCATAGTCTTTATAATAAATCGAATTATATAATATTTCATCTATTTTTAAAGAAATATATTAAATATTTGTAATATTTCAATATAAAAAAATCAATAAATTATAAATTTTTCGGTTAAAAAAAAGACAAAACCATAAAAATTATTTGCGGAAAGGGAGTTTTGAAAAAAAAAGCGCAAATTTTTTTACGGTTTGGATAGATTTCGAAATAACTCGAAAAGCTGGATAGTTTTTTAAATTCTTTATTATTTGGATATTAATAAAAATTT
The DNA here is from genome assembly GCA_964058845.1 of Carex sylvatica. Lineage (NCBI taxonomy): Eukaryota > Viridiplantae > Streptophyta > Magnoliopsida > Poales > Cyperaceae > Carex > Carex sylvatica. The sequence goes on from CAXKVR010000094.1 coordinate 69,159, forward strand.
CGGAGCAAAGAAGGTAAAGGCGGTAAGCTTGTGAATTGTGTACACTTTATTTTCTTTTTTCCTTTAAACCAAGTATTTTGCTTAAATGCGAATACTCTCCGATCTACTTTGTGAAATTAAAATTGTGCTATATTTTATTATTCATTCTCTCCATTTTAATTTTTTGGCTTCATCCCAAGTCACGAGAGGTGCGGAGGTGCAAGACAAATTATGTCGTATTAATTAAAAAAAGGTTAACTCCTTTGTCTTTTCTTAAAAAAAATTATTCGTACAATTTTTGTTTTTTGATTGGGATTATAAAATTTAACCCCTTGGTGGTGATAGTTAGTTACTAAACTAGTCATCAAAATAATGTAATAATTATATTATTTAATTTTTAATTGATTGTGCATTAAATTTTGTGTTAATTGAAATAAAATATCTGGTTCATGATGAAGTGTCAATAAAAAATATTTTTTTAAAATAAATTAAAAACCCAAATTCCATATACAATGTATGTCAATAAGAGATGATATCTAATTAAATTTTATAATTTTTAAAGTCCTTGTTTCTTAACTTCCCTCCTGTGAAGTGTCAACATTCAACGAAGTGCGGTGGTGGCAACATCATTCACAGTTCGCACTCTCTCACTCACCGAAGGATCCATAAATGCTGAACCGATTCACAGCTTAGATACTTCTTCTCCTTTTCAAAGTTCACAGAATTGAACTATTGGATCTCCAAAGAAATATTCAGATCCCAAAATGGTCTCCTTATCTCATCAAGCCACAATTCTCTTCATTTTGCTTGTTTCTTTCCACATTGGCCTCTCTCTGTCTTCTTCGGCCACCACCTCTCCATCCTCTTCTCTGTTTCAATCCCAAAAGACAAAAAATTCAAGCAAAAAAGGCCTTCTCTCCTCCATTGATAAAGAGGAGAAATTATCAGGTTCAAAGTCTCCCAAGAAGAAATCAATTTCGGATGAGAAAGAAGAGAAATTTCAGAAGCCAATCTCGAGCTTGAAATCTCCTCGAAAGAAACTCATTTCGGAGGAGAGAACTGACGAGATAATCTCAAATTCGAAACTTGCCAAGAAGAAACCAAATTTGGAAGAGAAATTGGATAAGGTAAGTTTAGGATTAAAAAATACTAAGAAAAAACTTACTTTGAAGGAGGAAGTAGAGAAGTTGCTCTCAAGCTCAGACACAAAACCTCTAAAGAAGAAAACCAATGTAGAATTGAAAGAACAAAAATATCAAATCAAACCTGTTAAACCCAAAAAAACAAATTCCACGGCCTCTACAATTCCCACAAAAATCAAACTCTCAAAACTCAACAGCACCACAAATTCTAACAAAAAATCCATCAACTCCACTAAAACCGCCATCTCCAAAACCAAACTAAAACAACCCAAAAATGAAGGCACAGAAGATATCCTAAAACCAAAGAAACCCGACCACCCATTATTACTCGATGAAACCGACAGCGACGACATAATGTCTGATCTGCCAGACCTGATAGAACGGCTCTCGATCACTTCTAAGGCCTACATAACGGCTGCTAATTCTGGCATTGCTGAGGGAGTGAAGCCATTTCTGGGAAGAAAATCTGCACAGATAGTAGCCCCTGTTGCCTCTGCTTTATTCCTAGTTGTACCGCTGCTTCTGCTAATTACTTTGCTGAAGCGGCTCGGTTCGTGCCTCTCTCTTGTTCGGCACCTACTTGTGTTCATCCAGGCATATCTAGCAATTTATTTTGCCACTCTTGCTGTTACGGCATTGGTGACGGGTCTCGAGCCGTTGCGGTTTTTCTATGCCACATCACCTTCATCATACACATGGACTCAGGTTTGATGCTATATTTAGACATAAAATTGTTAATAACTAGCTTAGTATAATTAAATTACATTTTGCAATAATTGTTTGCAACGGCCAATTATTTTTTTTCATTTATTTTTTCCCAATTTATAGTTAAGATTTTCAACAGAAGAATTTTCATTGATATTGTCATGTTGTGTTAAATTTGCAAAAAGGTGCCAGCATGATTTAATGAAGTACATCAGATATGGCAACTTGGCAAGAACCAAAGCTGATGGCTTTATAGCTAAATAACAATTTAGACTAGATACTTTTTATCCAAAAGAATCAAATTTTCCATATGAACCCCTATACATTGTAAAATTCAATTACTGGTACAAAATCTGACTAAATTCTACATCACAGGTGGCACAGTCGCTCGGCTATGTGGTATACCTGGTACTACAGCTTGTAGACCTGTTAGCAGTATTCTCTTCCTCAGCCAGTGAAGGGAGCAGAGCACTGGCACTGGCACAGATGCTAGTAGGATTGGCAGTGGGGCTACATTACTATGCGGCTGTATTCCACAGGGCAGTGATGGGAGAGCCGCCTCGAGCCAATTGGCATGTGCATGGTGTATATTCCATGTGTTTCATGCTGATCTGTGCATGTGCACGTGCCGAGCGGAGGAAGAAGGCCTACGTCGGCATTGAAGGCACTGAGGAGTGGAAGAAAAGCTGAGACATGGTACAATTTTCGGGTGAGGAAACCCCATCCAAGGGGTCCTTGCACAATACAACGAGCTTTGAGGGACCAAAGAGAAAATTATGTGTTTTTGTTTTTAAGAGGCGTGATTGGAAAAGTTAAAAAAGCTTTGACATTGATAGATAACGACCTGGCGGGAGAATCCGGCTGAGGTTTTGAAATGGGAGCACGAGGTTAGAGAATTGGAGGTGTTTTTTTATTAGTTTTTACTATTCTTTTACTGTAATCTAAGATGTGGAAAAATATAGCAAGGGAAGTAGTAAACTGTGTAATAAAGGAAAATGAAATAACAAATAATGCAATGCCAGTATTAAATTTTAAGTTGTAAACAATACTTGCGCGTAGTCTGAAATCCATGTGAGGTGTCAAACGCGGTAAATTTATTTTCTGGTAGGTACATTGGGTATTTTTGGGGAGGTACGTAATTTTGTTTGTAGTTCAATGGATGTAATGTGCGAAGACCGGAGGGGCTAAGCAGTTGGTGAGGATTAGGTGCATTATTTTTGGAGGTATACAGATTCAGATCCAGAAATTCTTGCAATAATTTTTTGTTTAGTACTAGAAATAACAAAAATTAATGGTAAGACGAGGGAGACTCTGCATATGTATTATTGTATTCTTCACTGCTTTTATTTTATTTTCTTAGTTTACGCGTATAGCTGGATTGTATACGGCCACGATATGAAAGGCGTCAGTTGATTTTGCAATCAGAAAAAGGGTCTGATTGTGGTGCGGCCATACAAAATTGGGGTCCGGATCCCCTAAAGTAACTCAACTTTTGGGTTTTGGATCGAGACCGTCTGATTTAAATCTGTCGTTCGAGATTATTTTCAGATTCGAATTCGTTGCTCGGGATATGTGCACTCCACTTCGGATAGATTGTCATGGATTTGAATCAAACGGTCTCGATCTAAAACCCAACAATTGGATTACATTAAATCTGAACACAAAATTGTAGCTGCATAAGATATAGGGTAAGGATACTATCTTGAACCAGCACAAATTAAGTATTTTTTTCCTGAATTAATTAACCACAGTTAAATTTTGAATTTGATTATATATTATGTTTTTTCAAGATAAAATTTTCATTCATCACAATCGAGTATTTTTTAAACAAATACGTTTTGAATTTGATATTTAAATTTTAAAAATTATAACAATATAAATATAGAATATATGATATTTCATGCGATCAACTAATTATGACATTACAACGACCTCACAATCTGACATGACCAAAAAGAACTTGTGAGATTGCCCACGTATTTTTGTCCCTGTAGCTTCTCTTCGATAAAAGACAGGCCCATAAATAACGCGGTGTAACTTTCCATACCCGATATGTTTGGCAAGCTAAGCTGACTTTTAATTGATCTGGCGCACCTCCATTTCCCCTCATATTTTTTTTTTTTCAGAAGAATAGAAATAACTGCCCACTACAATTAATTAATCATTACTTTCAAGTCAAACCAAGAAGAAGAAATGAGACTGTTGTCAGTGGTCCCCCACGGTCCCACCCCCTACTAATTCAAATTTACAATACAGTTAAAGATCCATAAAATAACGTGGAGCCTCTACACCTAACAGAATTTTGGGTCAAATCAGCTATAAATTACGGAACTGAAGGAAAATTTTCAATAGAATTCATTCGTCATTTATTCATAATCGGTTATAATTAAAGTATGAATTATATTTTCTCAAAATTCAATATTCTCTTTACTTACTGAGGAGGTTACTGAGGAGGGTTCAAATTCACCCACATTTTTGTGCATTCAAATGCACTATATTTTTCAAATCATTTTTTTTCCGTTTTCAAAGCCTGAATAGTCAATCCGAACCGTTAGATACGATCTATATATTAAGATGTACTTGGAGACCAAATTTTATATTTTTAAATTTTTTTTTTACTATTTATTAAGCCACCTTGAAAATAACTGATTTTATATTTTTTAGACCATTAGATCAGCGATTTCAAAGTGGCTTAATAAATAGTAAAAAATTTTCAAAAAATATAAAATTTGGTCTCCAAGTACATCTTAATATATAGATCGCATCTAATGTTCGGATTGACTATTCGTACTTTGAAAACGGAGAAAAATAATTTGAAAGATATGGTGCATTTGGGTGCACAAAAATTTGAGTGCATTTGAACCCTCCTCTTACTTTAATTATAACTGTTCAGATTATAAATGAATAGATATATACTCTGTGACAGAATTTCTCTATATAGAAGCTTCGCTTCCATAATTTACACTTTTGTTAACGGTAAACTATTATTTACTGCACAACAAGTCATCAACTAACAATTTATCATTTATGTTTCATTAAAGATTTATGGCATAAACTAATAAATTAAGTGTTACAAAGAGATAAATGATAGAGACAATAGAAAAAGTTGCTAAAACACACACACACACTAATTTTTTTTAAAAATTGAATTTTCTTTTCGAGCATGAGATTATGTTTAAATTTCGCAAATCACAAACGGTAATAATATTAGATTTCGAACGTATACAAACTTTCATATTAGAGTAATATCTCAACAAGCTAGTATTTATAAACTATGATATAATTTTCAACAAATAAAAAGCTATGTACATTAACAGTACGTAAGAAAACATAAAATCATCGCAAAAATTATAAAGAGCGAGTGTACCATTTTGCAAGAAATAATTTTTATCGATTCAATATATAAATTCACAGAAGAGTACAAAACTATCATATCTAACTTCAGTTTTCATTTTTCAACTTTGGTCGCGACACGCGAATTATCATGACACGGAACTCGCGAATCACGGCACGGAACTTACACACATGTCGTGCCGTTCCGTAATGAAACCGACTCCTCCGTATCATTTTTCCCACTCTAACTATAAACTCGAATTATTTGTAGTAAATCAATGTACTACCGGTTGATGACTCAAATCACTGAATGCACATCTCATGGAGATGATTATAATGACGCTTGTCTTTGTCTCTTACAATTAAGATTTGATTTCAAAATTATAATTAAATCCACACTTAATAAAAAAAAAAGTATAGACAAGTAGCTCACACAGAATAGTTGACAACACGAGGACTGAAGTCTTTGAACGTCGGATGTTATTTAAATTTTAAGAAATTAGAAACCTGTACAATGAATTTTTAACATAGAAAAACGCACCCATTAATTACATTAGATGAAATGAAACCGCATTCCATGTCTTTTTGAAGTTCCAAAGTTTGTAGGCCAGTCTCATTTAACGCGTCTATGGGGCACCGTGCTTGCTCATTGATCACCGTCACCGACACAACAAAACAAAGCTCCTGTCCTTGTTGTTCGCCTGAATTTGTTAAGAGTACGCGGCAGATTCTTTAATCCCCATATTTATAGATTAATCAGATTAGGATAAATATGGGGATGTTTGTCGCTGCTAACCTAAAAAAACAATGATATTATGGCCCCACCATCGCTATTTGGTTACCTGTCGACTGTCGTACCTCATCTTGCAGTTGTTCGGACTTCGGAAGAGAAAATGAATTAAATTTTAGTCTCTCCTAAATTTACGGTGCCAAATAGTGTGAATTAAAGAAGAAGAGTGATTAAGAAGACTTAAAACAATAATTTGTTATTCGAACAAGACGAATTTTATTTTTAGAAATGGGACAAATTTCTTTCATTCCGGGTGTGATATTATATGACTATTAAATATTAATATTAATAAACGCAAGTAATGTGCTCTAAATTAATTAATTTCTGCAGATTTTAGGCAATATATGATATATGTTTTTTTTTATTTAGAATAAATAAATTCACGACGATGTAGGTGATAATATTTAGAGTTGAACTGTTTCGATGATGATACGACTAAAAGGTGGTTCCGATTTATTTCAAATATATATAGATGTAATTGTGCTATTTTGTGACTAGTCACGTTTTAATTCAAGTCACATGATGTTGTGAACTTGTGATGTGCTATTGTTGTTTTTTCTGAAGAATAATTACAGTACGCAAAATGGGAATCATGCCATATAACTAGCACTTGTATTATATCGTGTTGTGATGTGCCCTTTATTGACCCAATAAATATTTATACACGTAATAGGTTATATTTGATCTATTAACTTATGAAGTCAAGACTGATTTGGGAGATATCAAGCTTAAGAAATTATAAATATCTAGTTCTTCATTGACCCTTTTTATATGATTAGATAGATATTTTAAGTAAAGGTTGGTGAATAATCAATCCAACTACTTGGGTGGAATTAGAAAATTTTAATAGTTGATTGAAAATTAAAATACACAATATATGATAGATAAAATGTGAGCTTTAGGTCGTCACACTCATAAAACATCACTCTAATTACTAAATTAGAAGTAAACATTTAAAAGGAGACTGAATTACATAATTTAAAAAAAAATCAATTAAATTTCAATATACGTAATTAAAATTTTAAAATAATAAAAGTAGTGACTAAACACTCCTGACTAATTTTTAAATTCACCATACAACTATTTAATATATGTAAGGGATCTTTCATTAGATTTCAAACCTATATATGATCTCTCTTATACGGAGAACAATTGTTAAACATATGTAATTTAGTATATCAAAAATCAGACAATGGTTAAATTAATATATTTAATTTGGTATATCAACAAGACAACAATCAAGCTTAATTACTATAGAGTAAGAAAAAAAATTCCTTATATAATGGGACGAAATTAATAAAGTTAATTGCAAAACATTAAAAAAAATATAAATTTAATTTAATTACAAGTTTACATAATTAAAGTTGCATAAATCGCTCCATTAGGATAATTTTAAATGGAGAGAATATGGTCTGGTGCAGTTTTAGTCTGTATGAATCTTAAGATTCATTAACTCAAAAGATTCTTTTGAGTTAATGCAGAAGATACGAATTCAACAATTGCCTCCAAATTGCGCAATTGTTTCAACATATTTCTCTCTCAAAATGAGTATTGTCTAGCGATAACAATTTGTTCTCAACGAAGTTATAGTTTCAGAATGTTCATTGTCAACTCTCAATGCCCCTACCTTAGTTTAAAGTCAGACATCTTGACGTTAATGCAATGCGACTATGAACAACTAGAGATGCTTGAACCGCATAAAGATTTTAAAATAATTTTGACATCATGCAATGTACATACTATAAAATCAAGGGTTAATTTTATATTTATACTTCAAAATTTCTTTAATTTTCTATTTACTCCTACAATTTTTATTATATTTAATATATCCTTTAACTATTTTTTTTTTATTTACTCACATTTAAATGTTATTAAGATCTATCTTTTCCTATTATATCCTTGCTCTTAAGAATTTTTGTATGCTTTTATCATAAGCTTGGATAAATTTGTTGTGCGTGATATATTTGATAATGCCGATTAATAAATTTGTTACTAATTAGTAGCTTGAATAAACTTGTAGGTGCTTTATCGTTGAATAAACTTCCTGGTATCAGTACTGAGTAGATAACTTTATTGGTAAATAGAAACAAATTAACGAGTTAAAGAATATAATTAATATAACGCATCGTATATGGGTAAATAGGAAATTGGTGAAGTCTTTGAAGACATGTAGAAAATTAACCCTAAAATGAAAACATCGCTGAATATAATTTATGCGCTACATAAAGCAAAAACTGTTATAGTGCTATGTTATAATAATTACCTGCTTGAATCTTCCAATTCTAACTGTCTCAAACCGTAAGTAACGTTAAATCGTTATAATTATCCCAAAATTAGATCACTAGACCACCATGGATCACAATTTTGAAGGCTATATAAATTTCTCTAGCCCAAAGGCCGACAAAGATGCCCATAAACTCTAAAAGGCTCTATATAAATTTTCCTGCCCCAAAAGGCAGAGAAGCCCATCTATAAATTTCTCTGCCCCAAAGTACCTATTTAGCATACCACACCGAGCCACCGAATGCTTTGTTGCATGTTGAGATCTCAATTGAAGGAAGTACGTGTTTATAAACATTATTTTCTGGCATAAACATTTCACTTCCTAACATCACCAACAATCGAAGAGAGCTGTATGCCATTGATTTTTATTATTTAATGAGCTTTCTCGGTAGCAGAATTATCATTTCTTTTTAGTCTTGTTACAAAGAATTTGAGTCTAGCTTCTAGCTCTTGCTGGTTTTTGAAATAAAAGCATAGATTATCAACTTAAAGATTTTGAAAATCAATTTTGCAAAAAAATCTACACTTCACTTAGAGACTAATTAATTAATTTATTATAGTTCCCAAATTATATTCATGACAACAGAAGATATATAATTTTATCAATTTATGCATCCTGCAGGTCCGCCATAATAGAAATGATAACCTATTCCGTGAGAAAATTTAAAACCAGTTGTTGTGAAACAGTCATATCTGTCTGTAAATTCTCTTACTTCGGTTCCGTCCGGATCTCCAGTTTGACCGAAATTATCATAGACCTTAATATTGCTGATATATGCTGCCTTGTTTGCGCCTTCACAGGCAGCATGTCCGCTTCCCATCCGAGGACTTGTTTCATTTTTTCGATACATAACACTGCCAGCCCATGCAATCGTAGTTGCATAGTCTAATGTGTTGTTAAAAAGAGATTTTGGCCACCACCCGATTAATATTTGATTGCTGTTATCATCGTGGTATAATGACCAGTCTTGAGTTTTCTCATCCTGCAAAATTTTTATTTAAAAAAGAGACTTAAGAAAAGAGCTACTTGTTTAATTAAATCCATCATTGCTGTCTTAACTGTCTTAACTGTCAAAACCAATATGATCCTACCAAGAAGGAACGCAAAGTAAGCAAAATATTATAACAAAAAAGTAAATAAAATAAATACATATTGAACCTTCTTTATGCTTAGTGTAATAAAGTAATCTTTCCCATTAAATGTTGAGAGTGGTGAGACCTTCTCTCCTGGAACTGGTGCTCCGGAAACGTTTGCAAGAACAAAACCTTGACAAAGGGTGTTATAGCACCCCATGCCGTTTTCACTCTGTGTATATAACAATAGCAATCTTAATTATTAGTTACTAAGCACAACATTTTCTAATGTAGATTATTACAGTATTGTTTTGATGTGTATACGTACAGTCCATTCTGTAAAAATTCGCAAATCAGTGCTGCCAGAATATAAGCTTGGATTTACCTGTATTTATTTATATTATAGTTGTTAATATATGTATTTACAAAATAGAAGAGTTATTGTGTAACATGTAAATTAAGAAACTTAAGCATACAACCTTATCTTAAAAGTCCCTAGAAATCTCTTACAATGAGGAAGATCATATGCTATTGAGATAGTGTGAAATTAAAGAGTGAGGCTATGGTGATACACATATACAGAGCGCATGTACTATGGATCATGTTTTCGTTTTAAAAAATTCAAACAATTCAAACAATTTCACATGAAAATTTACTTGAAAACCAAATTTCACATTTTTAAACTTTCTTACTGTTTTATTAAATATGCAGAAAATCATTGATCTAAAGATTCTCAACCATCCGTAAATAGTGATTTTCTACCTATCTTACAAATTAGTAATTTTTTTTCTTCTAAAAGATAGAAAATTTGGTCTTTAAGTATATTTTTATATGAAGATCACGTTACGTTGATCTGACAAATGCATATCACCATAATCTCACTCGAAATTTAAATACGTACATGAAATCCAGCAGCCATGGAAGAACTTATTATATTGTTGCTCATAACAGCTATATAAACAGCGCTTAATGAATTGTAACCGACGTTCGGTATGCTCCAGACTGATATTCTAGCTCGTGTACCATGGAACTTTTCGCTTTGAATAAACCAGCCAGCTTGCTTAGAAATTAAGTAAAGAAAAAACAAAACTTTTTTTTTACTTTAAAAGTTTAATTTTGATGATGTAAAAATCACATCTTTGTGAAATTGAAATTTACAGTTTTTGCAAGTACTTACATGACTGATATATTCTGAGGACTGATCATTAGTTAGATTGGGAAACAAATTTGAAATAATTCTCGAGTGATGGACTTCAGTAGATTTTCCATCCTGCGGAAAAAAAGGGGTTAAAAACTCGCTACAATTATGTAAATCAGTAAATTTTGTACAAATTGAGTTGCCAAGAAACATATATATTTCCAAAGTGTATTATGTGCACCTTATCTTTAGATTGTCCGCCTTCAAGTTCTTGGAATTGAGTACCTTCGATGCAATTGTTGTACAAAACAAAAAGGTATATCAAAACCAATGCTAGTATTTGCTTGTAATAACCCATGTTGGAGAAAATTAAAGAGAAGGATCTATATTGGACTATTTGTTAATAATAAATACATGGACAAAATCATAGAGAGAAATAGTCTTTATATATACACTTTCTTTTGCCAATTTTTATATCCGAAGTCAACACTGAATGGAGTCATTTATTACGCATTATCTATAGGGAGAGAGATAGTGGGCTAGTACTATAAATCTAGAGTCAGGTTTGGTTCGATATGCTACTAAATCTAGAGAGATAGTGGGTTAGATAATTCGATATGCTACTATATCTTAGTAAATTTTATTAACTACGTCCTTCAATAATTAAATTATGTCTATATCTTAGTAGAGGGAGGGTTGAAATGCCTCTATTTTTTGGAATCCGTATCCTCTTAGGTATTGTAGAGGATCACTCTCACTTTACGATTTGAGATCAAATCTCAACCGGTTTGGGATTCGAGTCACTATAGGAGGCAGTATTTTTGAGCTTTGAAATCCGTTCCAAGTTAAAAAGAACGGTCTAGATTTAGTAATTGTAAAAGATTCCCTTATTAGGTATTGGAGAGGATGTGAATTCCATTTTTTTAAACTTTAATAACTCAAAATATAAAATTTAAAAGTAAAAATAAAACCGTTAGATATGATATATGTTGTTTTCTCTATGTGCTCATAAAAAAAATATCACATTTCAATTTTATTTTTATATGATCAATAAGTTGAAAAATCAACGTCTAGAAACTATCCACTTTAGTACGTTTTTTACAAGATCTTGATGACAACTAAAATAAAATTGAAATGTCATAATTTTTTACACGTGCATAGATAAAAAACGTATAGTGACTTTATCAAGAGGCTTGACACTCTAGTTCTACTCAGTAAACATAGACATAGTGACTTTTATATATGCGAATAAATCTTATTGTATATTTTTTTGTGATAACAATCAAATTAAGAAATAATGAGTAGGCTGTGTAGGGTATATAGACAGTCGGAAGTAGTAATAAACAATAAATAGATTCAATTTTGTAAAATTCAGGTTGTTTAAAATACTTTGATACTTTTTGAGTAAAAACCAGATATACGGGGGTGAAGCAAAATATGAGAAACTGTAATGATTGTTCTCAAATTTCTCCCTGGAACAATCTGTCAATTGTTAATTAATCAACGTACCCACCATACTGTTCCATACCCAATTTGGAATTTTGTAATATAAATATCAATTATACAAAGGAGGAGAAGACAGTAAAGCTTGGACCATAATGTTTTCAACCTCATATGAGATCTCTCGAGGCTTGCTAAGATAACTATTGGTTGAACAATATAAAGAGTAAGTGTATCGATTGAAGCACATCTCTCTGATTTTGTGAATGGTTTGTTTCTTAACTTCTATCTAGCACTACACTTGCAGAAAGTTGCATATTAGTTAAGGTAGGTATTTTCCTAATCCAGCTGTAATTTCAAAAGGTAATCAAGGGCTTTGTTAATTTGAATGATGGAAATATTGGTTCAATTTTTTTGTTCAGTTTGTCCCTTGCCAACGGCTCGTGGGTCCCCAACGTCACCCCTTCTCTTTGAATTTTGGGCATTTCTTCCCTTTGGAACGCCTGAAATTTGGAAAATAGGCATGTGAGCTATGGATGGAGCTGTCTATATATCTCACCCGGATGGAATTTCCTCAGCAAAACACACATGTTGAAATTAATTATCATCTCACCAATGTCACATAATTACTGAATTTGATTTGAGTGGTCAAACGTTGGTTGAAATCAAATTACCATTTTGCCCCTTTAGACTGAATGTCCCTTATGTTTGATTTGGGAGGAAATTTTTGATAGTATGAGGCAATGCATATTTGAACTTTGCAATATAGTATCCATATTATTCCAATTACACAGTGATGAATGACCAAAGTAGTAAGAAATCATGAGAGCTACAGTAATTAGTTATGCAGTAATATTGCAACCACCAATGTGCCTAAAGAATAATGAAGAACAGATCAATGGAAAGCAGGAAATATTCTCTTGGATCAAATAAAGAATCCTGCTTGCTTTGTTAATCTAATGAGATAATTTCACAAACATGAATTAGTTCTACTGTGCTTTTTTTCAATTATGGAAAGTTTCTGAACCAGTTCTCCTAGATTGGTCAGCACCTTATAGCATACTATGTTGACCCAAATTAGAACAAAAAAGGTTAACATTTTTGCTTAAAGTATACAGTCTAGAGCAAAAATAGCTAGAAAGAAATATTTTTTTCTTCTTTACAAAAGGTGGACTGTGATACAAGGTACTAAGAGCATTCAATATCATCATTTGAATTTGAGGCAACTTGTTGTATAGCTGGATTGAGCTTCTAGTTGCCAATTTCATTGTATTGACTGTTAAGTTTTATTGTTAAAACATGAACATAAAAAGAATAAGCAGCAGTGAAAGTTACATACGTGACGGTTGATGGATATATAGGAGCAGCCATTATAACCTGAAATAAGAGATGGCAGGGAAAAATATTTACCAATTAAATTCAAAGAACTCTGCAAGAATATTTCTGTCTAGTGCATATATGAACATGAAACAATATAAAATGAAATTTCTTGTAGATTAAAATTGCACAGCTCGTCTATGCTTTTCCTTGATAGTCTCAACCTACAATGTTATAATTTACATATTGTAAATGAGGCAATGGTTCTTAATTCCATAAAGTAGCATACTTGGAAAATAATATACAGCTTGGAAATTAGCATACTTGGCCTACAATCCTAGAAGAACGGAGAACTAAATATGCCTCATCAGATATCTTGTATTTCCTATGTTCAGTTAAGGTAAACTTTTAATTTGATATATCATAAATATTTAAAATACAAAGTATGTAACCATAATGAGGTAGACAGAGATTTAAACCCAAGTAGCGCAATGTTTAGCTTGTAGAAGCTTTTGCAGCTTCTCCTCATGACATAGGCACATTGGTTCCATACCGGCTAGGGTTGTAAATTTAATTAAAAGAAATAAAGACAAACCCATTACTGCTGGGCACCCCAATTAATTTTCAACTTCAAAATAGAGAAAATAAATAAAACCAACGAAGAGACAACAATGAATTGTGAAGGACAAAGGTCGTACATACTGTCCAACATTCAAACTCAGCAAAGTGCCCATGAATATTTATGTAATGACATGACTACTTTCACCATCTAATTCTAAAGGGGATCTGAATGAAGCTTCTTCTGCTCTAACAGGTTTGAAAATGCTTCTATCACTCAGCTGAATGCCCCCTATAATTAATAGTTTTGCCTTTAGAATTGCTTCACTGAAAAACTAAGACGGGTGTGCTAACTATATATAGTAAAATCTTTTATTTAGGAATAAAGGAAAACAAAGGAAAAAAAAAGAGAGTATAAAGTACCTTTTGTTCTGAAGACACTTGTATCCTCCAATTGCAGTTCTGTGAAATTTAAAGAAGATTCTCCTGATGCAATTTTGTATAAACAAATCTTGAGGCAAATCTTAACATTATCTTGGGGTAGTTCCTCTGCAAGAGTTTGTAGAGAATCTTTCTGTGGACAGTTCTTAACTCCAGTTGCAAGCCTAAATTCGCAAAGAAAATTGGTATGAGCATAATAAATTTCCCTTTTCCAAATCAGAAGACTGATGCAACCAACATTTGAAGCAGTAACTACAATTTACCATGGGAAGGAGGATTGGAGAAGGGGAGCTAGGGTTTTGTCTAAATCTCAGTATAAAATAAAGCAATGAAGTACGAGATCCTATCAGTAACAGATCAATCCTACATAGAGTAGTAAACCCATATACTAGGATTTCCCCTTACCCTAACAATAAATCATAGTAAATATCTGATATGTCGAAAAATAAATAATCACCATGCAATTCCGATGGCTTGTGATTGAAAACGTCAACTTCTGGAATTATACAATAATCATCAATATCTTCACCATTAACCTTTCTTCAGAGGTACATAGCAGTTGTTGATCCGTCGAGTTGAACTCGAAACCCGACGGAATGTATGACAGATCTCTCATTGCATTTAGAAAGGTATCCATCTAAAATTTTCATGAAATTAGAATTAGAAAGCATGAAAATACATCTCTACATGTCAACTTCTAGTAAACGTAATTGACCCAATTCTAAATCATCTTCTGGAATCATATAGCTATCAAAAGTGAGTGACTCTTCATCAGAATTGTTATAGTCTGAATACTCATAAGTCCAATACCATTGATGCCCTATAGCAAAGACATCTGTCGATATGCCACTGCCTATTTACTGAGATCATCATAGATAATTAATGCGTGCATGCCATTATCGCGGAAAAATTCTCCCATGGGTCACCCAGAATATGGGACCAGAAATTGCAGAGGAGCCGGATCTGAAGCGGTGGCTGCTACTAGAATGGAATACTCCAAAGCATAACATGAGGCGGCCAAAAAAAGGGGGAAAATAGACTAAACAATCGAAATATCATTTCGAACCATTTATTGCAAACAAGGACATAATTGGACGAGTCCTACATAAACATAAACATGAAATATATGCTGATCAGGATTAAGCAAAATTTTGTGGTTTTTTTGTGTGTCTTTTTAGGATTTAGCCAAAGTTTCACTCATGCATACAATGATCTAAACTTTGGCTAAGCCACTCAGAAAATATAAGCATATATTGGCACAGATGCAATGGCAAATGGAAAGGACAACTGTAAGAAAGATATTTACCCTATGAAGATGCAGACCTGCCTTATCAGCCTTTATTATGATGTCATTGTTGAGGCTTCTTGTGCAAAACCTACAACGTATGAAATGAGGGCATTCTTAGAAAAAAAATATGAGCTGAGATCTCGTATGACTCAAGTTTAGTTGGTACGATGATACCACTTGGTAGGCATTAGTCAAGGTTGACAAAAAAAAAAGAAATTTTTTGTGCAGTAAGGGTATTGAGTCATGTGAAATTACTACAGGAAAGCAAGCAAGTTTACATAGCACCTAATCAGTAATTACTTTTGTGTAATTTGAAGTGGTACCAATGACATGATAATTTTATCTTTTTCTTAGATGGATGAGCACGATCGAGATAAATTGATTTATAGGGTTGTTCATGGTGGGTAATGCTGTGACAGAGTTTGAATGGAAAAATGCACTTCTGTTGATCAAATCATAAATTTGACAACCTTCAGCATTCTCTATTTTTACAAGTTCTAATGGCGTCAATTTTTGTTGATCTAAGCATTCTCAATTTTGTGTTCTTTTAATGGAGACCTTAGTTATGTGTTCCCATTAATAGAAATTCTATCTGGTAGTACCGTAGTAGGAAGGACAGTAATTAGGGGAGCTGACATTGCCGGAAGGCATGACCGGCGCTGGAGTGATATTGGATCTGACCTATGTCTGTAATATCACTAGTATCAAGTCGGCTTATGAACCTGATTGTTCAAACTGATCTAATTTATAAGTTGTGAGTCCACATACAAAATTTATAATTTATCTAGTATCAAGTCAAGCATTCAAATAAATAAATTTTGTATTTGTCTTATCCCAAAAGAAAAAAGAGCTACACAAATTAGAAAATTTAGACCAATAAGCCTAGTTAATTGTAGTTTTAAACTACTTTCTAAAGTTCTTACAAATAGATTAGAAAACATCATGTCTAGGCTCATTGATGACAGCCAAGCTGCTTTTCTTAAAAATATGTATATTTTAGATAATGTGGTCCTTAGTCAAAAAATTATTCATTCGTGTCAGTTGTCAAAACAACAAGGGGTAGTCATTAAAGTCGACTTTAAAAAAGTTTATGACAAGATTAATTGGGACTACCTCTTGGAAGTTTTACAAAGTAGAGGTTTTGGTCAAAACTTGGATTAATTGGATCCAAGCTTGCTTATATAGTTCACAATCTTGTGTTATAGTTAATGAAGAACTTACTAATTACTTTTATTGTAAACAAGGAGTGAGATAAGGTGATCCCATTGTCTCTTTTTCTGTATATTCTAGTTGCTGACACTTTGAGTAAAATATTCCACAAAGGTAATCAAGCCAATGTAATTCAAGGTTTAGGGCTGTAGTGTGTGAATAGCAAAGCTATCACCAATTGCCATTATGCGGATGACACCATCCTGTTTCTACAAGCTCAAGCAGAGATTGTAGAAGCAGCTTGGTGGACATTTGAAGCTTTATCTGGTATAAGAATGAATTTTGAAAAAACTGAAATGTATTCTCTTAATCTTACCTCTGCTAGTACTTTCGATCAAATTTTTCGTTGTAAATGGGGAACCTTCCCTATTCAGTACTTAGGCTTGCCACTTTCTGATGAAAAACTACACAACTCTGATTGAAACTTCCTCATAGATAAATTTATTAATAGGTTGTAATATTGGAAAAGCCAGCTCCTGTCCAGTGGAGGAAGGGCTACACTTTTAAACTCAGTCCTGTCCTCCATACCACTATATACACTTTCCATATTCCGAATTCCAAAAGAAGTGCTCAAGAAAATAAACTGTCTTAGACAATAATTTTTCTAGGAAGGGGCTAGTTCTTCCAAAAAGAAATATGCTTTAGTTAATTGGTACAAATTATGTTTAGCAAAAAGTATGGCGGTTTAGGTATTTTGGACCTTCATCTTATGAATATTTCCCTTTTGCTTAAGTGGTGGTGGAAGTTAAAGATCCTAGTTATCATAGTCGATGGAAAACCATAATTCTGTTTAAATATTATAGTAATCATAGCATACCTCTATCACCTTTTTGGTCTAGCATTACCAAATTAGAACATATTGGTCAAATAAGCATCAGCTATGAACCTGGTATTCACACAAATGTGCTTTTTTGGCAAGACTTATGGTTAGATAACTGCACATTTGCCACTAGATTTCCTGTATTGTATAGAATATGTCTTGACCAAAATGTTACCCTAGCTGACATAATACATTCTCAAGGGTAATGTGTTAGATTTAAAGATGTTTTACTAGGAGTCATGCAACAAGAATGGGGTACCATCCTTCACCTAGTTAGCTGCATCTCTTTTACTCATTTGCATGACAAACTAACTTGGCGATGAAAAAATACAGGAGAGTATTCAGTCAAATCTTTATATCAACTACTCAATCATCCAGGTGTCATTCCACCCTACCTTTTGCTACGGTGAAACCTACCAATACCTCCAAAAATACAAATCTTTATGTGGTTACTTAGTGCTAATAAACTTCTGACAAAAACTCGATTAATTAGGAAAGGATGGAAATGGGACCCCACATGTCATTTCTGCTCTAAAAGAGAAACTCGAAACCATTTATTTCTAAAATGCCCATTGCTTCAACATGTATGGTTTTGGTTGGGATGGAGCCAAGTCCATATGACAGCATGGTCTACCTGTACAAACATTGTCAATTTTGCAATCACTTTATCACCAGATGACCCGCTAGCATTTTTGATAGTCTATAGTGCCGTATGTTGGACTATTTGGAACCATAGGAATGAGATCTGCTTTATCAACAAACCCAAAAAATTAGCTCAAAATATTCTTCTCTTAGGTTGCATTTGGATGAGGCAAATAATAGTGCTAACTCGGGTTAGCTACTATTCCGAACCACTATTTTACGTTTGGATGTGTTTGTGTTAGCAAAAAGGGACTATTATTTATTTGTCTTTAGTGGGTTAGCATGCTATTCTACTAGCTCAACTAAAAGTTGGGTTAGCTCACCATCTCAAATTTGAGTTAGCTCACTATTCTCACTAACTCAAGTCTTCATCCAAACACACCCTTAATAATTTCTCTTGTTTTGTATTGGACAGTATCAGCTTCAAAGGAACTCAAAGACAGTACAGCACTGTGGCTACCAGACGACCTTGATGCGATTCCTCTCCAAACACTGGAGCCAGATGACTTGCCAGCCGACAATTCTATGATACTCTACTTGCCAGGTCCTGAGACCTTCAACAGAGAATGATCACTTTGAAGATGAATACCCAATTACATAATTTTGCTTCTCATAGTTTCCATAGCCCAAAATACAAAGGCTTAGATTTCCCTTTATCAGTGTTTCTAGAAGTTTTCAATCTCTCTTTTGTTGTTTTGAATGTTATCCGTGCTTACATGTGTGTGGCACAGTTGTGTTTGGTCCTATTGGGAGACAGTTCCTAAAACTGCAGCATGTAACTTAACCTTTTTGTTTCATTAATATGAAACAGGCTTAACGCCTTTTATCCAAAAAAAAATCAAGCATTCAAATGTGAGAGTTTTTTTAGTTAATTTTAATACAATTATTATTATTTTTTAACTGTCTAAATTGGTACTAAAATAATTCTGAAAATTATAAATTTTGCATGTTACTGCATCACATATAAACTAGATTGACTTGAACGGTTTGAATTCTTTGTTTAAAATCTATCTGATCAGTTATGGAATTGGTGGCACATACGACCAATATATCGGTAGCCGGACTATTATGAACTATCGTAAACCCGAGGTTGGAATTAATCACGTCTTAAATCAAAATTCTGATTCAGGGTACGATAATCCTACTTGCATTTTTTTAGTAGAACTAGGGTGTTTCTAATTAAGTTCACCAAGATTCATTGTGAACTCAACTCTAAAATCTATCAGATTGACTTTAATTGACGAATCCGAATCGTTGAAACAACTAGTGATGCGTCTACATGCCCAAAAAAAAAACTTTTGATTTTGTTTAGTATAAAGCCAAGCGTCAAAATTAGAAGGTTTATAAATTAATTTTAATGCATTCATTTTTTGAACGTTTTTTTTACTACTTGGCTCTATACAAAATTAATTCGAAAATTTAAAATTATTGCATGAAGGTGCATCACTCGTAAGGTAGACGGATTTCAACGATTTGGATTTGTTTTTTAAAGTCAATCCGATATATTTTAGAGTTGAATTCACAATAAAACTTGATATACTTAGAAGCATCCTAGTTCGACTCACAATTTGTGGCATTTATAGTGTTAGCTCCTCAACTTTGGGATCCAAATGTGATAGATTTTACCACTAGAGATGATAATATAGCATGAAGGGTCAAGTTCAGATTTTGTTTAATATGTCTTATATATGATTATTGTCGGATTTTGTATTGATTCATATTAGGTCTATTAGTGCGGTTAATAAAACGAAATCTGGAAGCTAGACTTTTACATTTCTTCATAAAAGAAGAGTAGTATATTAAATTAGAAGTAGATAATTATTTACTTCTGAATTATTCTTGATCATTAGTTATAAAGAGTTATTGTAATTATTTATGAACTCATGCTTGATGTTATTGTTATCCCATAGGTCATAAAGTTTCGAAATTCCTGCAAGTTGATCTAAATTGGCTGAGGTGGCATTTATTTTATTTTATTTTGCAAACAAGCCCTTATGGAATTTAATTTTTACTTCAAATTAAAGCAAGTACTATGAAGTGAATCTACAATGACCTACTGTTATAAAATTGAAGTTAGAGACGAAGTTGGCCATTAATTAGAGGACTCCGCTTATACAAAAGATAATATTGTAGTTCAATTTAGTTAATTTTTATTTGATAGGTACATGGATTTATTGTAAAATAAAAGATGGTGAATGATTTTTTTTTTTTAATGAAATTTACTATTCAACTAAACTTATAGTTTTGCAGTCTAATTCGTTTGTCGAAATACCATCCTCAAACTAGACCGAGCAATTCATCCTAATGTATGCGATCACTTAGTTGTATTGTATCCAATCGAACTCTTGCTGCTGATAGGAAACTGGCTTTAAAAAGCAATGTTAAATTGTTAATGTCAAAATCACCAATTTTAAAATAATTTGTATTCTCTATAATTAATTATAAATGTGAACAAATATAAAAAATATTTTAATTTCTCGTTAGAACAAGATCACTAATTACATCACATGTATATGTATGTGTTGCCCTGCTGTATCCCACTTGTTGAAGTAATAGAGAAGAATAAGAGTTCATTGCAACACCAGTTTGCCCACACTACAAATAAATGTTAACATTCTATGCGGTTTAGGGAAAAAATAATTGACATAGAAACTCCATTTTATTCTAACATTCTCCGCAGTTTTGAAAACAATTGCATAGTAACACCACTTGATTCTGCAAAAGAAAAGGTTGTTGAAATCTTGCAACACTACTTTACCCGCACCACAAATCAGTTGTTATAGCATCTTGCTAAACTACGGATAACATACACCACTTGAGGAGGTGGCCTTGAGAATTTTTTTCACACTTAATGAACTTTGAGCAAAACTTGGTATACATATTTTTTTGTTGTAGATGGGCCCTCGAGAGAGGAAGAAAAGAAAACAGAACCACGTAAGGACAAATTATTAATATAATTCAACTGGAGAGGATTAATTTGTTGAAGTTTCCAAGTTATATTCATTCCAAAAAAAGAAAAAGAAAATTACATTTCTATCAATTTTTGCAACCGGGAGGTCCTCCATAATAGAAATTATTGTGTCTTGCCTGAGGCAATTGAAAACCATCTGTTGAGAAGCAATCATATCTGTAAGTTCTTCTACTTTGAAATCTGAAGCATCTGAAGAAGGTTTTAAAGGATAACCGAAGTGATCATAGATTTTAGGAAAAATTGGTTATTTGTCACTTCAAAACTTTATTAATTTGTAGAAATGTTATCGTGAAATTTGACATTATAAAAATGTCACTCCAAACTTTATTAATTTGTAATTTTGTCACTCCAAATAATTAATGACTAAAATACTCTCCCTTCTTCTTTAGCCTTCTCTTTTTCTCCTGTCATGATGAAAGGCCGATTCTTGTGTGTATGTTGTTTACAGCATTAGTGTTTTTATCCATACCTTACGCGTTTCACTGTTCTATGAAGAAATGCATAGTTGAGCAAATGGGTAATAAATGCAACAATTACTTGGTCTACTCTTCCTATAGTGAAATATATATTTCAAATATCAGGTACGAAATAAACAGCTAACAAAGACAACCAAGATGAATACAAATTAGAACTAATGTGCTGCATTAAATCAAGCCAAAAGAAATAGTGCTTAATTTTCTAACATGTGAATTATCTGTTTGATTCAAATTAATAATATAAAATTCATCACTCCAAATTTTAATTCAATCTAATTGGAAATGCACAAAAAAATTAATTTTTGAATTGAATATCGGTCCTACAATTATATAATATGTTTTCTTTTGATTAAATACATCTATTTTATATGTAGAAATTCAAATTTAGTTAAAAACATACTCACCACACAGACTGCTACATGATTTGTCACAATTATAGTTAAATGAAATCTTTGATTCCTGCAATTAAATTATTTCATTATTTCTATGTTTCCTCCGTTTCATTTCTCATCTTCCTCTATAGTTTATACAATTAAAATGAAAACAATCATATCTTTCTGAATTTTATTTAGAACTATATCTTTACATATCATTTATCCTCTAAATCATTTAATGACATGTCTTATTTGTAGAGAAAATTAGATATTAAATCGCAATGATACTTCAATTTTTTTTCATGTTATATTTGATCTTTTTTATTTTTATTTTATTTGTTGTTGTTTCTTTTATTATTATTTATTATTTGAATTTCTGTTTTTTTATTTGTGTCTTTTATTTTCATTTAAATATATTTTTTTCTTAATTTTATCAATGTTAAACAAAAATGTCTCTTCATATTCTATTCAATCTTATAATATATTCTCGTTGCAATGCGTGTGTATGATATTAGTAAAATATAATATGTACAATAAAGAGAAAACGATTAGCAGAGTGCAAAATTAGTACATTACTCTTTAGGCAGAGACAGAAATGCATGAGCATGGTAAACGGAATAAAATAAAATATAAAACGACATGTTTCTTTACGTTTCATTTTTTCTCTAAATCGTTTAAAATAACATGTTTTATTTGTAAAGAAAATTAGATATTAAATCACAATGATACTTTAACAATTTTTTTTTCATTTGTTGTTGTTTCTTTTATTATTATTATTTATTATTTGAATTTCTGTTTTTTTATTTGCATTTTTTTTTCATTTAAATATATATATTTTTTAATTTTGTCTGAATATCAAATAAAAATATCTCTTCAAATTCTATTCAATTTTATAATATATTCTCGTCCAATGCGTGTGATACTAGTAAAATATAATATGTACGATAAAGAGGAAACGATTAGCAGAGTGCAAAATTAGTACATTACTCTTTAGGCAGAGACAGAACTGCATGAGCATGGTAAACGGAATAAAATAAAATATATTCCGACTCCGCTGGGGATCGAACCCAGAATCTCTGGTTCCGTAGACCAGCGCCTTATCCATTGGGCCACGGAGTCTTGTTATGTAATTTAGAAGAGTTTTAATATATAAATTATTGTTTCCCTACACAAGTTGCCCATGCTCCTTGCCAGTTTGAGTCGAGACGAGACAAACGCTCGACCTTCTTCCGAGTTCCATATATGGAAACGATAGGAAATAAGCGCCGCCGTCCCCTTTCCGAGGAGGAGGAGGACGACGAGGGTTCCCGACGCCCTTCAGAGTACCATGCTTCCTTCTATTGCCTGAAACCCTCTTATGTTTTCTCCAGTTTTTGCCCAACTAACACTTCACCTTTTTTCTTTCTCCAGGCAACGAAAGGTTCGATTTCCCAAGGGGAGGAAGATAAAGGAGGCATTTACGTCCAAAAGTGATGAACAAGGCTGTTCTATCAAACCTGACAAGGCCGCAGAGCTGCGAGCCAAGCGTCGCAAGCAGGACCGCAGTGTGGTAGTTCCAGAAGAGGAGGTTCAGGTTCAGATTGACATCTCCAAGGCCGAGATCCGTTATGAGGTTAAGCTCCTGTTCGATTCTTCATTTATCAGTATCTATTAATGTCAAGTCTTACTGCTCTTGTGATTATCTGGTGAGTTACATGATATGATCTTTGACAGGAAGATTTTAACTTTGTGGAAGATGGAATCGAGATAGAACCATTCAATTTGAATAAGGAGAGGGAGGAGGGGTATTTTGATGAAAACGGAAATTTTGTTGAATATGCAAGAGGAAATGAAATGAAGGTAATTTTAATTGTTTTCTCTGAGCTTTAGCAAATATGAGAATGAAGTTTGGGTTTTCAATTTGCGTTTCTTCCAGTGAAGCAAAATGAGAATGAAGTTGAAGCAAAATGGCAATGTTTTGGTTTGTTTGGTTTGGCTTGTCGTGGTACAGTGCTGATAATAGGGATGACCTGGTACCAAGCATATTATAATGGTAGATCTTGATCTGTTTGTTATCGTAATACAGGATGCTTGGTTGGACAGTGCCGAGGTAGATACAAAATTTGCTGCAAAATTGAAGGCAAAGGCAAAAGATGAAGAGGAGGAATTTCAAGACCTTACATCAGATGATGTTGGGAAGATTAAAAGAATTATAGCTGATATACTGCAACCAGGTGAAACGGTATGGTCCTTTCAGTATTTTGTTTTCTTAAAAATGGTACTACATCAGAACTATTGCAAGAAATAATGATTTTCTGACTTGTTCAAATTACATTGATAATTTACTGAATGCATGGATTACACCCAACATTTAAAATTATTGTCCATATCACTCAAACATTGAATAGAAGTTTAGGTAAACTGTGAGTTGACCAAGTTGACCTCAAAAAGAGGAAATATGGCTACAGAATTTTGTTCACCATAGCTGAAACCTAGCATCATATCACTTGGTTTGTTCAATATGCTTCAGTTAATACGAAAGAACAATTTTTAGGAACATGGCCAAAAAATTGCCAGTATGCATTTAGCGATGACTTGTAAGAATAAATATTTAAAAGAATATTGAGAAAGTAATCTTGCTAGTTGTGTAAATATTTTATTGTGGTGGATTAGTAATGTATATTAGAATATCATCTGAACTAAAATTTAGTAATTTCTGTGCATTACAGATTATCCAAGCTCTAAAAAGGCTAAAAGGTACAACTGATAACAAAACAAAGATGTCAGAAGAAACAAAAGAAATATTTGATCAATTGACAGAATCAGCCATGAAACTGATGGAGAATGGAGAATACAGTTAAGCATGACAGTCTTTTGCTTTTAATTTTTTAATATGCTTATCTATATCATGCATTTAATTCAAGTGCCCCATCTTCAGACTTGCTTAAGGAATAAATTGTATTTTCTTATGATAGATGTTTACCATGAAGAAAAAGAGACTTTTGAACGGGAGGCAGGTCAGTTTTCATATATTCTCAAATTTAGAAATGGGAGTATGGGATGTATGAGTGGGTTCTTTTGGCAGGCAAACCACAGAAATTAATTTTAATTATTTGCAAGTTGCACCATAGATATTGTGGGTTTAAAACTAGCAGCATCTCCACCAGATATCTTTTTCCTGGATTATTTGCTAATAACTTGCAAAATTGTCCAACGATAGTATCACTTAATTGCCCCTAATTGTTTTATAAACTTAACCAAATAATTTTATAACTAGTTTTATAAACTTAGGCTTACTCAAAATTGTCATGACTTGTTATCTTCTTATGCTGTGATTTTATCATGCTTATTCTAAACTGGATACAGATTTGAACTAATTTTCTTGTTTTCAATACTTCTCATGTTTCACTTTTGGTCAACTGAGCAAAAAGGAAGCTCATCTGCTTCCCAACTCATTTACTATTGGGTGCTATTTTCAGATAATATTTATTTTCAACAAACACTCCTTTTTTAATCACTGCAGAAGGATACGAACGGTTGGCTCGTGCACGAGGAGGTGCATCAGGCAGTGGCACAGAAGATATATTTGCTGAAGAGGGTGATACTGAAAGAAATGGGTCATCCATCTGGGGTCTGTCAGCCTCCACTGCATCTGCCGTTCCTCTATCTTCTGTCAATGATGATGGGGAGCTTGATATGTTTGGGGACGAAGATGAAAATACTGATCCGAGTAAAGCCCAAACTGGTACGAAATGAGCACATCTATTTTTCTTGATTTGTCTGGTTTGACGATGTGGCATACTTCATGTGCTATACTGATGAATTAATGACAACTTGTAAATTACATTTGGCTAATTGGCTCTTTAATTTTGATCAATTTGGCATCTATACAGAGTACAGACAATGCAGTGGCGAATGGCTGTTCCACTATGTAGTGGAACTTAATTTTTTGAACCCATATAATAATGAACATATTTATAATCAGACATATGTTTTGAACAAAGCAATAGTGTTGTTGCATATTCCCATGCATTGGATTGGTCATAGCACTGATTCACTTGTTGCGTTGTAGTTATCATTTTATTGAAATTAACATGTTTTTGTGTCTAATGCAGAAAGTGCTGAAGGATCAGCAGACTCAAATTATGTTTACGATCCGTCATCTGGGTAGGGTCGTAACTAGTCCATTGTTTTATGTACTGTGTCTTTATCATTTAAAATGCTTGCTAATCCCAGCAACAGTTCTTTTATTTGGCATGATTGAGTTTTTGGTTGTGCATATGTAGATATTATTACAGCAGCAGTCTGGGCTATTACTTTGATGCTGCTTCCGGGTTTTATTGCTGTGCTTCAACTGGGATATGGTAATTTTACATTTCTTTGTCTTTATATTTATATATTTCCATCCTTCTTTTCATGTACTGACTGTTCCTTCTAATTGCTAAAGCTACTGGGTAACTGTTTATTCTTTCATCATCATCTTTGAGCATTGGTATAAATTATTCTGTTGTCATCATCTTCATCATTATTACTACTGCTATGACTGCTTGTTATTATAAATGTTTATTTATTTTGGATTGGGGGGAGAATTTTGTGCTCCTCCATTTCTCATCTCTAAATAAAACACCATGCATTTTCTTTAACTCGTAGGTACTCATTTGATGAACAAACTGGCACATACAAAGAAGTTGAGTCTGCTACTGCTCCATCAGGCGAAAGCTAAAAACTTTTGTATTATTTCACTTGGAGGTCTTAGTGAAATCAGGTGTCAGCTAAACTTTGTTTATCACTTGAACAACAGGACTCGATGTAATGTTCATAATTAAAGGCTGTAGTTTAGATATCTGATTATGTGCTCATAACTGGTTTGTAAATTAAAAGTGAAGAAAGGTTTGTTGTTTTTAGTGAAGAGATCGTTTTGAGAGTAGATTTCTTCGGCCACTGAAGTCCATGTCACAACTAGATTATTGGATTTTGGTAGACCCTGTGACCACCGAATTCTTTTGATTTTTTCAGTCTTAGTCATTTTGTCCAAACTCTTATGAATTGCTAACTACTGTCGGAACTGCAAGATCGTTGTTGAACAGTATATATTGTCTTTTTTTATTTTTTATTATGTGATGTTTAGTTGAAAAGTTATTGCATAGTCAGTTAGACGCAGTCTACCATTATTTGGTCAAAAGTCAATTTACGTTAATTATTTAGATGTCAATATAATGAATCTGTCTTATTTGCGAGGGTAAAAGTAACACTGTCCATATCTAGCAATACTTTTGAAAATAACAATTTTTCTCGGTAATAGTTATTTTTTACCTTTGGAAATAAAACAGATTCTTGTCGACCTTATTCCACAAAAAAAAAGAATAAGGTTGAATCAATCGCGCTCGAGCGTCAGTCAAAATAAAGATAATACCAGAAATAATATTGCTATGGTTAATTACTACTTTTTGTATAAATTGATCTCCATATTACTTCATCTTTATTTTCACCTTCTCCCTTGTTTGTTTTCAATGAAAACCTTCAGTAACTTTACGGCCTTTCAATTTTAGTTTTCTATATCGTAAAAATTACAAAGATGAAAATAGGTTCATAGTTTTTAAAAACTATGAAAATAGGTTCTGTGCATTTCATTATATTTTAGCTAAATAATTTTATTATCATATAAAAATTTGCTTTACTTAATAAAATCCATAAACATGCAAAACCTAATCCGACCGCTTAGAAATGAATAGATTGATTGTCTTTTAACTTTGATTAGTTAGTAGTTAACTGAAATAGGGCTCATATACAAGTTAGTGGTGTTAATTGAATTTAACGGTCAGAAGGCTAGATGTCACAAATTGAAAGTTTTTTTTTGAAATAATTGGTAGAGGCTACCAAAGTTTACATCCTCAATCACAATCTACACTGATGAGATAATCAAAATCTATCTACCGGTATCTAATTCTTGTCTCTAACCGATTCCTTCTCTCACCCCCGCCCAATTACAATGTTTAAACCACAAATTAGTTTCTTCTATAATGGAGTCAGCCACCAAAATTGAAAGTTTGAAAGGATAATTGTTGTCGAGAGGTGATTGTCATAACTAAAAAGTTTGGGAGGTGGTGGACGTATGTGGGACATTTTTTTTTTTTGAAAGATAGCCGAGCAGTGGCTGCCAGGTTATGTATTTATAATAGGGTTCCAACAAACAGCTTACACCATGCATCCAGTATTTCATCGTGCCTCACACTAGCACCATATGCATTCTCAGAAAAAGAACAGAGTTGCAACAAAAATATAATTGCAACAAAAATCCAAAAAACTAAGAACTAAAAACAGAGATCCTTTGCCTCCTTCTCTTAATTGCTTTCTTCCAGAGTGTTGCCTCCTCCACTAGCCAGCGTAGCACCACATCTGGTAATATAAATCTGTTCTCAAAGATTCTCATATTACACTATCTCCAAATGAACCATAGGGTGACTGAGAAGAATACATGCCATTCAGTTTTCAAACTTGGGATGGTTGCCTGCCAACTCATCCTCCAAGTCTCTTGTATAGTAGGGCCCACAACCAGTATTTGCACACCTAAATAGTCATTCAACCTGCTCCAAAGCTCACCTGCATATGAACATGTAAAAAATAGATGAAGCCCTATTTCAAGCTAGCTTTGCTGACACATGGGACACCGATCAGTCTGGCAGTTAAAATTCATGCGCCTCATAACCTCTCTAGTTAGCAATTTGTCCCTTAATATGAGGAATAGGAAGATCTTTGTTGAGCTTGGTAGGTAGTGACCAGATATATCTGAATTCCCATTTTTCAAGCCCAATTCCTGCCAAAGTTTTGTCGGCCGACGCCGCACTGTACCTCATATTTGGAGTTGCATTCCACAGTAACTCATCTGAGGAGTCTTGTAATTCAGGTAGGGTGTATGGAGTTGGCAATGAGGCTACAGCGTCAGCCAGAGACCAAGCATGGTTTTGTTGTCTACCTCCCATATTAACAATAGGTTCAGGGCCCCAACTGTCATACCAGTAAGAAATTCTATGGCCATCACCTATTAACCACTCTATGAACGCAAGGAAGATGTGCCTTACGGAGATCAACTGGGTCCAAAAGAAAGAGCTTCTATTAGATAACAGTAAAGGGCATTCTCTATAATTTCATTGCCAACAAATTCTGATCAACCATGAGGACCACATTGATGATTGATCATTGTAAAATTTCCACCACCACCTAAGGAGCAATGAAATATTCCTAAGATGAAGATCCGAGAGACCCATACCCCCCCCAAGTAATAGGTGTGCATACAAGTCCCAAATTGCATAGAGAGATGATTCTATTGTGATGAGTTGTATTCCTCCACAAAAGCCTTCGTCTTGCTCTATCTATCCTTGCTATGACCCACTGGGGTAGTAGGAAGCAAATCATGTAGTACGTCGGGATGCTAGACAACACCGATTGCACCAGTTCTTTTCTCCCCCCTACTGAGAAGTTTTGACTGCCATCCATCAAGTCTTTTCTCAATCTTTTCCACCAGAGGAAGATACATTTGTTTGGTTGGTTTCCTGATCGTGAGTGGCATTCCCAGATAAGTAATCGGGAAGTCAGTCCTGTTGCATCCCAGAACCGCTTGTATCCAGTCCATATCCATCAGAGAAATGTTTATGGGGATAAAAGTGCTTTTACAGAAATTCACCCTAAGACTCGATGCCTTTGTAAACAATATGAGTATGAGTTTGAACGTGATTAGCGTGGTGATATTAGCACTAGCAATGATTGATGTGTCACCGACGTATTGCAGCGCTATAATTGACTCGGATAGTTTGGTTGCTAGTGGTGTGTCCAGCAGATTATTGGCTGCCTGAACCATCCTTTGAGAAGTGTCCACTGCAATATTGAACAACATTGGTGAAAGTGGGTCCCCCTGACGGAGCCCCTGCTTATGAAGAAAAGGCTCAGAAGCTTCACCATTAATGCACAACCTAGAGGAGGAAGTTGACCAGATTTCTGAGATCCAAGTTAGCCACCTATTTGGGAATCCTCTAGCCCTCATGACTCGAATCATGTATGCCCACTCAATCGAGTCAAACGCCTTCTTAAAATCAATTTTTGCGAAGACGACCGGTTTACCATTGTGATCGATATGGTGTAGTAGCTCCCGTGTGGTTGCAAAATTCTCTGAAATTTGATGGCCATGCACAAAGGTCGTTTGATTCTTTGAGATTAAATTCGGGAGCACTAACCTAAGCCCATTGCTTAGGATTTTAGAGAGGAGTTTAGGAATAAGGCTGAGCACGCTAATCGGTTGGAAGTCCAAAGTGTTTGTCGGTTGGTCAACCTTTGGAATCATGATTATATTCGCCACATTGAACTCCTCTAGTTGTAGTCTGTTTTTATAAAACTCATCCAACAAATGGTAAATTTCTGATTTTAGCTCAGTCCAATACACCTTAATGAATTCATTTAGAAGACCGTCGGATCCCGAGGCCTTGTTATTGGAAAGTTGTCTAACTGCCACATCTATCTCCTCACAAGTAAATCTAACTAGTAGGTTTAGCAAGCAAGGATTCTAAGGATAGAGTACCTCTGGATGAAAATTTAGTACCTCTGAGTTAGTTCCCAAAGTAGACCGCATAGAAATAGTGAAAACCTCTCTCATAAAGTTCTCATCAGTTACTATTTTCCCCTCATGTTCAATTTGAGATACCAAGTTCCTACGCAGCCTACCCGAAGCTAAAGCGTGAAAAAACCAAGTATTCCAGTCCCCCTCTGCAATCTAGTTGCAACGAGATCGTTGTTTCCATCTAGATTCAATGTTGTTTGCTAATTCGAAGGCTCTTTCTTTGATCATTTTGCTCAAACCGAATTCATTCAGAAACAAAGCCCTTTTTTCCTCAATCTGATCAAAGAAAAGAATTGATTTCTTGCAATTCTCCAGGTGTTTTTCCATCACACCAAAGGACTGAGAGTGCCATGTGCATAGTGCTCTATGCAAAATCGCCACTTTTGTATGAAACCTTGTCATACCATCGGCTTGATTTGCTGGAATATTTGGCCATAAGTTCTTCACCATTAACTTTGGCTGTTGGTATCTGAACCAAAAAGATTCAAATTGGAACCACTTCTTTCTCTGATGTAAACCCTTACATGAGAGCATAAGTGGGGCATGATCCGAGACAAGAATTTCAAGTGCGTCAAGGTGAACAATCGGGTACGCTATTACCCAATAAGTAGTGACCAAAATTCTGTCTAATTTAGAAAGAATCGGCTGCGGCCTTTTATTAGTCCATGTGAAACATCTATTCCTTAAAGGAATATCTAAGATAGCAATATCAGCAATGAGTTGATTGAACAAATCCATCAAGGCAAAATTGTGATTCATTGTTGAGTGATCCATAAGCCATCTCGTCAGGTTGAAGTTCCCAGCAAGGATCCAGTGTTGAGTCGTTAAGGTGGCTACGAAATGGAGTTCCTCAATAAAGGCCGGCTTGAGCATGTCATCCGTTGGGCCATAAGCATTGGTGACCCAAAAGAGATGGCCCGAATCGGTTCTCTGCAAGAGAGCTGAAACCGTGTATTTCGTTGACCATGATTTTATTAGTTTGATTGAGCGTCGCCAAGCAATCAAAATTCCTCCTGTTGAATTTCTTGCGAGATTGTAAGCAACCTCAAGGCTGAAAAAAGAAGGTAAAAATCGAAACAATTGAGAAAGCTCAAGAGAATTGCACTTTGTTTCTTGTAAAAGCACCACTTCACATCTTGCATTTTTGATAATATTCCTCACCACATTACACTTTTCATTGAGACCCAAACCTCTAACATTCCATGACAATAATTTAAACTTTTTGTAATTTATTAATAACTAATTAAAACACATCATATCACATTATGAGATGACTTAGCTGAGCTTAGTCCATCTCAACCTCGATGTCGAGGTCCTCTGCCGAGTCCAAATGAAGGTCTGGGCCCTCCATTTCCTGATTCGAATCATCATTAATTTCATTTGGATAATTTCCATCAGTATCATGCATTTTCTTTTTGCCAACTGTGATTTTGCGTTGGAAGTTATCTTCCATCAAGGCCCGTTCTACCTCCTCTGTGTTAAATCCACAGTCCCTTGCAATTTTCTCACTTAACCCATATTGCACCTGTACCTCGTAAAAGCCCTTCGCATTTAATTTTACTTCAACCCTTCTTGAGTTGTCATGAGCCTACCGCCTGGACGAGCCCGATTTCTGGGTCGCCTTCTTGAATGGCACTTTCCCAGAAGGTGGTAAACTCAGTTTGGGCCTTTGATGGGCCTGTGCCTCATGTGTAATCTTCCCCCCTTTGTTTTTTTCTTGGGCAGCAATCGAGGCGACTAACTTTTCTTTTGTTTCTTTGTGCAGGCTGGCGAACAGGTCGGGTACGGTCAGACTGACGATTGATATCAGTCCTCGAACTCGCAGAAGGTTTCTGTATATAGATGTCAGGCCTCGGTATGGGGTCCTTCGGTAGACTCATTTTTTTAGGATGATTTTGTTGGAGGATTCGAACCGGAGTTGTGATCTTTTGTGGCATAATTTGCTTGACATTGCACGTGCTCTTTTTTTTTGCCTTTGGCTGACCCGATTCATCATTCGCTCCAAAGTTAGTGGATGAGATGGGTCTTGTCTGAGTGGTGATCAGGTGTGTAGTTGTCTTTGTCTGACCCGTTTCCCACCGATTTTCCTGACCCGCCACATGAGGCGTTCCACTAGAGCTTGCTTGAGTGTCACGAAGTTGAAGAAGGTTTTCGGTATGTGCAATGGTCATCGCCAGCATCTTGGTCCCAGCAAGGAAGCCTTGTATCTCCTCCGGTAAGGATGTCGGATCCAAACCCTTGCATAGGTCATGTAACACACCTCTGGAGAGATAGATGAGGTCCTCAGAAGCCTGCTTCGGCTTACCTACCGGCTTATTGTATTTAGGCTTGTACTTTGGGAGGTCTGCCGGAGAGTATAGAGGTGCTCGAATCCAGTTGTTCGTGCGAACTTTGACAATAGACTCTAAGCCCACTGCATGGAGCTCAAGATCGTTCGGTATGCGCTCTAGGAGGTCCACCGCCACTACCACAGTCCAAAGAGATAGATTTGGCGCTCCCTACTGAGGTATGGTGCCAAGAAACGTTCCAAAGGTGCTCACTGCGCCCTCAATAATCCTGTCTCTACGAAGATGCGGTGGTACATCCATTAAGGTAAGCAAAGCCTTATATTCCGGTATGACTAGGCGTGCTCCATCTAATGGAGACCAAGGCTGAAATGAGAATTCCGCATCCCAGAGGTCTGGGCAGGAAGCCTGAATGAAGGTTTCTGGCGCTACTCCAGGAGACAGGACAATCAGAAAACGGTCCCTGTCTAGAATGCCAATGGATATGTTAGCCTCTTCAACTAGTTGAGTCCTCTTTGCAAATTTAGCCACGTCCATCGGTTTGAACCCTAACTCAAGGCCGTGAGTATCAAACACCACACCATTGTTAAGTCTCTGAACTTCTGATAGGAATGCTGGATCCTGGTTGGTGAAGTATGCTAACATCTTTGGCCTGTTGCTCGGTAAAGATGGTGCTGCCAGTGGGCATTGTTTGAGGAGGAGGTCATCGTATGGCTTAGCGCCAGCGTTTGCTGGGTTGACAGGCTTAGGTTTGTTTGCATAATAAGGTATCATCGCCGGGTTTAGCATCTTGGTCGTGCAGCGGAAGCCCGTGTGACCCTGACCCCAACATTTCCCACAACGCATCGGGTTTCTACAGGCAGCCGAGCTGTGACCGGTCCGGCAACAACGAAAACAACGTCCCCGCCATTCAGAGAACTGTGCCGAAGGGGGAAAGCGAAGATGGGTTGGGCTATGAGGTGAGATGTAGAAGGTCGCTTGTGAAGGCGGTGGGGATGAAGGTGGGGATGGAGTATTCATGGTGTTTGTGAAATGGGCTTTCTGTCTTTGGGTCTGTGTAGGATTTGGAGGAGATGAGATAGCTTGGGTATGTAGAGGGCGCGTGGAGTAGGGGATGTAGGCTAGGGGTTGGGGGAGTGATTGGGTTGGAGGCGCCGCCGTTGATACACCACCTTTGCGCCTAGTGACCATCATCCATTTGCTCCCTATCTTTTTGCGTCCTTGAGTGTTAAGTACTCAGAGTCTCAGACACACACTCAGCTTGAATTTCGGTGTGGGACATTGCTCCTTAAAAATATTATAACTTGGCTGGTATGGATTGCATCGAAAACCAAATACCAAAAACCAACAAACCCGAGTTACAAATTCTTTATGATAATTTATGTAGTCTGACTAGTGTCTTAACGTTTGAATTTTAATACAAGTCTGAACAGTTCAAAATTTATCGAATTGATTTCGAACGAATAATACAAATTGTTCAAGCCAATTTCATTCATAAGAGCTTCATTTAAATATATATTTTTCTAATTTCTAATTTATATAGTATCAAGTCTAACAATAAAATATAATGAAAATTGAAATTTTGCAGTTAATTTTAATATATTAATTTTTGATTATTTTATACTGCTTGATTTTATATCCAATGAACTAGAAAATTTTTTTATGTAAATATATTATTTGTGAGATAGATTGATTTGAATATGTATAGTCTTGCCGTTGGGCATGTTAGATTGAAACATGGATTAAATTACGCAGATAGCCCCTAAGGTATCATTCAAATTTCATTTTTGTTCTTGAAGTACTAATAAAAGATTTCCTGTGCGTCCATAAAATTTTAATTTGTGGGACATTGATCCTTTCTTTTCCATCAATTTTTTATTTATTTTTAATTTGTATTCAAATGGTCGAAGAGCTAGCATCAATCCAGAACTTAGATGAAAGTAGTTCGATGTTATGATATAAATATTGTTGTTTAAATTAATTTAGGATCACATGGACTTCAATAGAACAATTATTTGATTGATACGTGATGTTATGGATATCTATATATCTATATATGTTATTTGTATTGCTTATACGACTGCATGAATTTTATTTGCAATGCCAAACGAGATGGATGAAAATGTTAATTTCTTAATGGATATTAAGGCTTGAACGAATTTAGTACAAATTTAACATTTTGAAGGACTTATCAAATACTTTTGAAAACTTGAGGACCAAAAAAAGAAAAAAAAAATAGTATATATTAAGTACAGTGTATATACTATTATGACGTTGCATTTTGATATTATGCTCTCCAGTGTATCCTTCAAAAGATATACTAAACCTGTATAGCTAAATCCATATTTATTATAATCATTCAATTCAGACAGACACATAGTGTGTCTAAAGGTGAGGTGGTATATATTTATTAATAAATGCGTACATTGCATCTATATATTAATTAATTGTTTCCCAAAGTACATAGAAATATAATTAGTTTTGATTATTATCATAAAATTTTAAATTTTAACATCTATTACCTCTATATATATATACCCCCACACAATATACTGTCCTAACACGAATTAATTAATTATAATCTGAATCATGGCTTCTAACAGTGCCTTCACTTTACTTTTGCTTCTTTCTTTTGCATCTTCCATCCTCCAAATTAGAGGAAAAGACCCATCCCAGCATGGAGATAATGAATATAAGTGGCAGGTATATCGTGTGCATTCTTTTTAATCTTTTAATCAATAGCATTTATCTTCCTCATTGTCCAACTATCTTTTTATTTTTATGTGTATTTATGCTTCCATTTTCGATAAGCGGGATAAAATGATGAAGGTTAAATTAAAATAAAAAGATAAATTGTTTGAGGTTATGGATATCTCTTTCTCTGTCCACGCACAAAAAATAGACATTTCTTCTTCATTTGAATAAGAACTAAGAGCATAAAAGAACAATATTAAAAAATTATTAGTATCACTGAATGTTTGTAAATTTGTAATTTCATCAAAATTATGAGCAACAACGAATTAAGAGTATGAGAGAACAAATTTAAAAAGATACAAGTTTTTATGTGTGAATAGTGAAAGTGATACAAATTAAACATAGTTGTTTTATTTTGACATTTGTGTTTCTAACTTATAAGGTGCTAAACTTTTAAAAATAAAGATATTTGAGGCTTTAACAAATTATTTTTCAGCCTTTAAAACTATATATGTAATAGCCAACGGTGCTAAATACAATATTGCCTTTAAAACTATTTCGGCCTATATATATATTCTTCAGGAACTTTTTAATTTGTAGGCCTACACTTATATTTTTCCTTCAAATTATAATGTGAAACAATTGACTTGAAGATTTTTTTTTGTTATTTTTCAGGGAAGTTTTCTATCAGGCCAGCGATGCAGTAATTCTTCAGGAAATTCATCTGTACTAAACATTGGAACACCATCCCAAACGAATTCCCATGTATATACACTTTTCCCTTTTTTAACAAATTATCACTAGTTAGTCGTATTTTGTTGTTTATTATGCATTTATTTTAACATTTGTACATATTTGTTCCTGTAGTTTGCAAGTTACTCACTGACTGAGACTGACTCAGCATTGCACGGCGTGAGAGCAAAAGTAACTTTATGGAAAATTCCAGATGTACAACCTATGTCAAGCAGTTCAGCTTATA
Source organism: Carex sylvatica (assembly GCA_964058845.1). NCBI lineage: Eukaryota > Viridiplantae > Streptophyta > Magnoliopsida > Poales > Cyperaceae > Carex > Carex sylvatica. The sequence goes on from CAXKVR010000094.1 coordinate 105,684, forward strand.
TAGCAGCTCACCACTTTGGGGGAAATGGGGGAGAGATGATCATCGCAGGAGTTCATGTGTGGCAAATTTGCCTCTTTTTTTTTTCAAATATTGAATTATTATTTTAGAACAACAATTGATCAAAATGTGATTCATACTTCATCTAAACATTAAACAAAACAAACCAATTAAAAAGAAGAAGAATGTCAAGTTGCTAAAGAACTAGGTTCCAGTAATTCTTTAAATTTAGCAATGATAACTTTGTTTAACTCAGAACTAATAGTAGGTTCTAAAATTATTATTGAATGGCAGGTGGATCCAGGTCTATACAAAAACTACGATCTTCGTTTCTTCACATATTGGGTAAGAGCACAACTGCTAAGCAAGAGCTATGAGCCCCTTTTCATCCCATATTACTTGTTGTATTTGTAGTTTCACTAATGAGTACCAGTATCTTTAACGAAACTTGGGTCATGTCTGGGTATGATTTTAAAATTTAAACAGAGGATACAAACTAATAATTTAATTGATTGTTGTAGAATTCGGGCATGAAGGGTTGCTTCAATGTGAACTGCCCCGGGTTTGTAGTAGCAGATGGTGCGAACCTTTATCCAGGGCAAGCGTTGACTCCACTATCGACTTATGGCGGGCCTGAGAGATACATTACAATTAGGATTAAAAAGGTCTTTATGATGATATGCCAGCAAAAACTTAGATAAATACATGTTTGCTTGAATAAAATTAGGTACTTGTTGTTACGTCTCTCGTACCAGAAAACCAACTTGCTTTGGCCAATTAACTAACACCTAGAGTGAAGCACAAAAATAATTCTGTACCACTACTGGTACAAGAAGAAAATGACAGCAATTCAGCAAATTAAGAACAGATATTTAATGCAACTAGTACAAACGCAAAAGTTATCTCATTTCAAGGTTATGCAGTTATTTTACAACAAAAATTAGAGGAAACTCTACTACGGTACTACCTTTGACTGTTTCATTATTATTGAAAATTTTAGGATCAAGATACCGGTGATTGGTCATTATACACAGAAGATCAAGGAGGCCCCATCGGTGGGATGACATTGTTAGGATGGTGGCCGAAGACTCTCTTCATCGGTTTATCTTCCCATGCAACTTTAGTTGAATGGACCGGAACTGTCGTCCACCCTGAAACAGAGAGAAGTCCTTCAATGGGCAGCGGGCACTTCTCAAACGAGCTTAACAGCAAAGCCGCATCGTTCAAACAAATTTTTGCATTCAATATACACGGAGGAGTAATTGATCCCGAGCCTGATGCGGTAACTCCTTTCATGGATAGAAAAGATTGTTATACTATGTCTTCTTTGTATCACTCTGAACATTCAGACGGTAATCATTTTTTTTATGGCGGACCTGGCGGCTGCTCTGAGAAAAAGTGAAGATACTTTTGTTATCCAGAAGTTGTTCTTTAAAATCTAATAATACCGCTTGGTCTTAATTTAGTACATGTCAAGTCAGTTTTTATATAATATTTTTTATTTAAATTAAATGGAATTTTTATATTATATTCTTTCAAGAAAAAAAGAAGTATAGCATGTTTTAAATAGTCATAACAAGACACTTGAGTTGATAATTGGGTAAATCTGTTCCAATGCCAAACACCGTGTAGGACGTGTGTTAAAATTATATACAGTTTTTTTTTATTAAAAACTATGTAGGATGTGTATTTTTATACACAGTTTTACTTAAAAAACCTCTTATGATCACTTTTGACAAAAAAAAGAAGAATATTGTACATGGTTTTCAATAAAAAAAACCATGTAGGATTAGTGTTTTTGTACACGGTTAAAAAAACAGTGTAAAATTTAGCGAAAAATTGTGCACGACTCCTGTAGACAGTTCAAAAATCATGTAAAAGTGCGCTTTTTTTACCGTGGTTAATTAGTGGTGTTTTTTGTACTAGTGACGATTTAGATTTTTCGTTTAAGAACTATTCGATATGATTTGGAGGTTGTTAGACTTCCATTGATATCCTAACTAAAATATGGAGTAATTGTAATTGTTGTTTAAGAACTATATAATGTAATTGTAATTGTAATTGTTATTTAAGAACTATGTGATGTAATTGTAATTGTTGTTTAAGAACTATTCGATGATATGATGTGTATAATCTTGCCGTTGGGCGTGTTAGGTTAAAACGTGGAGTAAATTACGCAGATAGTCCCCAAGGTATATCATTCAAATTTCATTTTTGTTCTAGTACTAAAAGATTCCTGTGCGTCGATATATAAATTTGAATTTGTCTTCAAATGTTCAAAGCGCTAGCATCAATTCAAAAATTAGATGAATGTTCAATGTTAAGATCTAAATATTGTTGTTTTAATTAATTTAGGATCACATGGACTTGAATATAACATTTATTTGATTCATATATACGTGATAATTAATATTGTGGATAATAATATTACTATTTATGTTATTTGTATTGTTTTACGGCTGCATGAATTGTATTTGCAATGCCAAACAAGATGGATGAAAATGTTAATTTCTTAATGGATATTAAGGCTTGAAACAAATTTAGTACAAATTGAACATTTTGAAGGACTTATCAAATACTCTTGAAAACTTGAGGACCAAAAAAAAAATAGTGTATATTAAGTATACAGTGAAATAGTATATATTAAGTATACAGTGTCAGTAATTTATTTCAAAAGATATCTAGATTAACAATATGACGTTGGATTTTGATATTATGCTGTCCAAGTGTCCAGTGCATCCTTCAAAAGATATACTAAATATGTAAAGCTAAATCATATCCATATTTATTATAATCATTCAATTCAGACACACAGTGTGTCTAAGGTGATCGAGGTGATCTATTTTTTGATAAATGCGTACATTGCTTAATAATTTGTTTCCCAAAGTACGTAGAAATATAATTAGCTCTGATTATTATCCTAAAATTTTAAATTTTAACATCAATTACCTCTATATATACCCCCATACAATACACTGTCCTAACACGAACTAATTAATTATAATCTGAATAATGGCTTCTAAGAGTTCCTTCACTTTACTTTTGTTTCTTTCTTTTGCATCTTCCATCCTCCAAATTAGAGGAAAACACCCGTCCCAGCATGGAGATAATGAATATAAGTGGCAGGTATATCGTATGCATGCATTCTTTTTAATCTTTTAATCGATAGCATTTATCTTCTGCATTGTCCAAGTATTTTATGTGTATTTATGCTTCCATTTTTGATAAGCGAGATAAAATGATGAAGGTTACTATCATGATAAAGGTTATGGATATCTCTTTCTCTGTCCACACACAAAAAAACTAGACATTTCTTCTTCATTTGAATAAGAAATAAGAGCATCAAAGAACAATATTAAAAAGTTACTAGTATCACTGAATTTTTGTAAATTTGTTATGTCCTAAAAATTAAGAGCAACAATAAACTAAGAGTATGAGAGAACAAAGTGAAAATGATACAAGGTTTTGTGTGAATAGTGAAAGTGATACAAATTAAACATAGTTGTTTTATTTTGACATTTGTGTTTCTAAATTTCAAGGTGCTAAACTTTAAAAAATAAAGATATTTGAAGCTTTAAAAAAAAAAATTCAGCATGATATGTGGATGAAGATCCTCAAATAATCTCAATACATATATTAAATGTAGAACCTTCAATGTCCCATACGAAGTACAATGTGGCCAACGCGGTGCTAAATACAATCTTGCCTTTAAAAATACTTTGGCCTACATATATATTCTTCAAGAACTTTTTAATTTGTAGGCGTACACATATATATTTTTCCTTTAAATTGTAATGCGAAAAAATTGACTTAAAGATTTTTTTTTTATTTTTCAGGGAGGTTTTCTACCAGGCCAGCAATCGAGTAATTCTTTAGGAAGTTCATCTGCACTAAACATTGGAACACCATCTCAAACGTATTCCCATGTATATACAATTCTTCATTTTTAACAAATTATCACTAGTTAGTTATATTTTGTTGTTTATTTATGCATTTATTTTAAAATCTTTACATATTTGTTCCTGTAGTACGCACGTTACTCATTCAGTGGGACTGATTCAAAATTGCACGGCGTGAGAGCAAAAGTAACTTTATGGAAAATTGAAGATGTACAACCCATGTCCAGCAGTTCAGCTTATATATATAGCAGCTCACAACTTCGGGGAAAATGGGGGAGAAACGATCATCGCAGGAGTTCATGTGTGGCAAATTTGCCTTTTTTTTGTCAAACATTGAATTATTTTTTGAGAACAACAGTTGATCGAAATGTGATTCATACTTTCTTCTAAATATTAGTCTAAACAAAACAATTAAAAAGAAGATAAATGTCAAGTTGCTGAAGAACTAGGTTCCAGTAATTCCTTAACTCATAATTAACAGTAGGTTCTAAAGTTATTATTTAATGGCAGGTGGATCCAGGTCTATACAAAAACTACGATCTTCGTTTCTTCACATATTGGGTAAGAGCACAACTGCTAAGCAAGAGCTATGAGCCACTTTTCATCCCATATTACTTGTTGTGTTTGTAGATTCACTAATGAGTAACAGTAAATTAACCTGATAGTCTCTATCAATATTTTAAAAAAGAGTAATAGTAAATTTTAATGGAACTTGGGTCATGTCTGGGTATGATTTTAAAATTTAAATAGAGGATACGAACTAATCATTTAATTTATTTTTGTAGAATTCTGGCATGAATGGTTGCTTCAATGTTAACTACCCCGGGTTTGTAGTAGCAGGTAGAGCGAACCTTTATCCAGGGCAAGCATTGACTCCGCTATCGACTTATGGCGGGCCTGAGAGATACATTACAATTAGGATTAAAAAGGTCTCTTTCTGATGATATGCCAGCAAATACTTCGATAAATACATGTTTGCTTGAATACAATTAGGTACTTATTGTTAGGTTTTTCGTACTAGAAAACCAGCTTGCTTTGGTAAATTAAGTAACACCTAGAGTGCAGCACAAACATATTCTGTACCACTGCCGGTACAAGAAGAAAATGGCAGCAATTCGGCAAAGAACAGATATTTAACGTAAGCAGTCCAAAAGCAAAAGTTATCTCATGTCAAGGTTATGCATTCAGTTTACAACATAAATTTTGAAACTCTAATATACCGAATTGACTGTTTCATTGTTCTTGAAAATTTTAGGATGAAGATGCCGGTGATTGGTCATTATACAGAGAAGATCTCGGAGGTCCCATTGGTGGAATGACATTGTTAGGATGCTGGCCAAAGACTCTCTTCACCAGTTTATCTTCCCATGCAACTATAGTTGAATGGATCGGAACAGTCTTCCACCCTGAAAATGAGATAAGCCCTTCCATGGGCAGCGGGCACTTCTCCAGCGAGCTTAACAACAAAGCTGCATCGTTCAAACAAATTTTTGCAGTCAATATACACGGAGGAGTATTTTTTGAGCCTAATGAGGTAACTCCTTTCATGGACAGAGATGATTGTTATACTTTGTCTTCTTTGTATTACTCTGAACATTCTGACTGTAGTCATTTCTTTTATGGCGAACCTGGCGGCTGCTCTGAGAAACAGTGAGGATACTTTTGTTGTCCAGAAGCTAATTAAGCTGCTATTTAATAATTTATAATACTGCTTGGTCTAAAATTTAGTACATGTGAAGTCATTTTTTATTATATGTTATTTTATTTAAATTTAATGGAATTTTTCCTTGATTTTCCTTAAAATTATCATTCAAGTAAAAAAGAAAACATGTAAAATATATTTTAAATAGACATAATATGATACACTTGAGTTGATGGTTGGGTAAAGCTCTTCCAATGCCATAATACGAGAACACCATTTCGTGGCCTAATCAGAATTTTGAAGTTAACAAGTTCAGTAATTATTTCCCTAATCATAACATATACAAAACTCACAACTTGATGCCTCAATTGCAATGTTTATAGCCCAATCAATCACCTTGATGCAAATCAAGAATATGATTAAGTATTTATTTAATTTCACATTCATTAATTAATATAAAAAATATATATTGAACCAATTAAAGCATACTTGTAGTCGTTGTTAAAGTGGAGGTCTTGACATTAATTCAAGAGCGGAGTCACGAAGTGTGATGAAGTGAGGTAAAATTTTTAGAATGGAACATAATTTTGTAAGTATTTGGAACACATTTTTTGTAATATATATTTTTTAAAATAGGAGGTGATAAGTCCTGAGTTCATGTGGCTCCGTCGCTATCATGCATATTCATATTTGAATAAAAATTCGGCAAATTTCACATAAATTTTGCAATTTGTTCACAAGAGTAAGAGAATTTGTAAATTTTGAATGCTTCAGCTAGATTGTTGAAATTGTGCCAATAGTGCATGTACACGCAAATTTGACCTAACCAATTAGTTCAAAGAATATGCAAAGGGGTCCCACATTGTTCAGGTTTTCCATCTACAGTCCATCTGGTGGGGATGTAGTGGTGTTTTGTGTGTGTGTGTGTGTGCGTGGTGGGGGTGGGGGGATACAGGTAAGAGAGAGAGAAACAAAAGAAATGGTTATGACTGGCGTGACCGAGTGTCGTATCGTAATCGGATCTTTTCCGTGACGTGTCATGCCATGCTAAATTTTTAAAAGACTATCATGACGGATTGTGTAGATGTGCTATGACAGATCCGATCACAACATGTGGCATGTGACGTGGCGTGATACGTGCACATGTACTGTGTGTCGTGACGAATTTGATGACGAATTCTATGGTCATTTTTCCTCTCCTCCTTCCCATTCCCATTCCTCTACAGATCTGAGCCCATCACCACTGCCTCCGCTCTTTCCCTCTCCCCCTTCCTGTTCCCATTCCTCCGCATGTCTTTCTTCTCCATTAGAGCCTCCACCTTCACTTCAAAGGAGCTAGTACTCCAGGATTTCACTGATAAGTGAGCTCTAAAGGTCTCTTTTCATGTTTTCAAACTGAAATTTTGTACCAAATTAATTTAGAGAATCAAGGTTTCTTTTCATGTTTTAAAACTGAAATTTGGTACCAAATTTAGGAGATCAGCTCGCCATCCAATTATATAAAGTCATGTGCAAAATTCTTTGATATAGTTGATCATACATATTTTCTCTAATTGGAAGGAAGCGATATTTTAAATACTGATAGTATTCTTTTTATAAATATTCATTGATTTCCCACTAGGTAAGATTACCGAGTAGATTGAACAAGAAGGTGTTTCGAACCTTGTCAAGTTAACCAGCTTTTAAGTTTCTGCTAGTTCGAATTTTGTTGACCATTACCTTTTCTTATAATATCTAAACTGAAAAATATGATTTGTGTGCTTTTGTGTGTATTTGTATGTAGACGGATTAGAGACATAGCAAATGGCACTAACTCTAAATTGGATTTTGTCAGCAACTTGACATCCTTGGAAATTTTGTATATATGCCTTTTATTTTAAATGCTTATTCAGGATTTCATTTCTCTAGATATGCAGCATCTTGGGTATATTTTGAATGAAGTTTACATTGCAGAATCTTAAGGAAATAAGAAAATAAGAAAATGTCATAAAACGATTGTCATATTGCAGAGATAGTTCCATTGGTGATGAATGATCTTCGTCTTGCGTATGTCATCTGATTTAAATAATGGATGATTTGGTTAGTCGATTTATTTTACCCATGTTTATACTTTCTACCTTGTAATTATTGTGTTATTTTTTATTTTGGTGTAACAAGTTATATACTTCAAATAAAAGCTTGCTGGAAAGAGGACAACAAGATCTACAATTTTAAAAATGTTATAAATCAGAATTTGTAATGTGCAAGTCGCATGAACCTTCTTAGGAAGGCATCAGTTGAAATTTATTGCCATATCTAATGAGATCTTGATTGATTCATTTTCTATCATTGGTTGCTTGCTCCCCAAGTCATAAAATAACTATAAATGAGAGGGAGACAGCAGGAGGAAAGGTATCTCCCCTTTGGGGAGGCCATCTCTAAGATACCACATTTTTTCTCCACTTTGTTTCGAGGACTTGGAAAGAAGAGACTCGACTTGAAACTTGTTTTCTTTGAGTTTTAACATTTCTTTCTTCTTTTTATTTGTTTTATTTTCTCTTTAACTATGTTAGTTTACACTCTTTGGTTTCTAGGGTTATGATGTAGTCGAACGCTTTGTTTTATATGCAAGTAATTTGAATTTATGCTGATATTTTTGTTTACTTGTTTGAGTAGTATGTTAATTGCTTAGTTGAACTTGTTTGTTTCTGATTGGTCACTGTTAGATAAATGACCACATTTTTTTTGTATTAAGGCCTTGCACATTCATTCAACCAGATCAAGTATTTGAGGTAGGTTTATGATCCGAGAGGTGAAATCAATTAGTAGCCGAGAGGTGAACTTTTCATACGTCGAGAGATGGTGGATACCTTTAGTAAACCATACAAGTAACTTGGGTAGTAAAACCAATAAACGAGTTGAGGTTTAGAACCCTGAGAGGGCAGAAATTGCAATTCTAGTACCGAGTTTATTAAGCCAACAAACGAGAGTTGAGATTTAGGAACATCAGATACGGTCAATAGAACCCTACACAAAGCTTTCGACACAGAAACATATAATTGCTATATCAACTCGAGAGCCACACGGACCAACAAACAAGAGTTGAGGTCCTGTGTACATTGGACAAGGCCCGTGCATGAGAGTGCATTGACTGGGCACCGAGAGGTAAAAATGAGATGAAGTCAAAAATCCTAGAAACATTTTTTATTCTTATGAAAACCAAAACCAAAATCTTTATTAATTTAAATATTATATTTTCATCATTTCACACTTCTAGAATTTATGTGAAATAAGTAAAGTCTGGTAATATTCAAACCGTCTATGTGGATTAATATTTGATGATACTATGCGATAAGGACTGTGCACTTGCAGTCTGAGTTAAAAGTGTAATAAATGTTAAAAGGTATAGCTTGTTATACTGAAACTTTGTTATATACTTTTGGTGTAACAAGTTTTTGTGAAGTAATGTCCAATATTTTAAGTAAATGTTTCCTTTAATTTGGTCTTTGTATTGCAGCGTGAAATTCAGCTGAAGCTTGAAGATAGGATAGCACAGTGTGAGATGGACATTCAGACCATTAGAGATGGTACTTATATAATTATTACTTTTTCCCTTTGTATTCTATACACAATTTTCTAATGTTGAAATTGACAAGCAGTCTGGTACATGATGACGACCTCTTTTATTTTTGTTTTCTTCTTCAACTTTTCTTTCTTTTCCAATTTGAAACTTGTAGCTGTTTTAGGTTTTTGAGATTGTCATTCTTGAAAACTTACTTTTCAGACCTAATTTATGCATAATCTCTCAGTTTTATAATTTGTTTATTTTATTTTCTTAATATTTATAGAAGAACAGATGACATCAGAAGTGGAGCAAATACTAGATAGGTGGGAAAATGTAATTTTACCAATGGCCAGCTTAATGCCTCTGTTGGATGTCCGAATCCAAACAAATTCAAGCTCAGGAGTTAATGCCATGTATTTTTCACGAACCAGTTTACAGCATGGAAGACCTTCAAAGGTTGTTCAGAGATATGGTACAGAATTTTGCAAAAGCTGTTGAGCCGACATCTTGTGCTTTAGAGAAATGAGAAAGGAAAAGGAAGAGGTCTTATCTGCCATACCTATTTATTGGTTGTCTGTATTTCTTATGCCAACAAAAATTAGGTTGCAAATTGATCAATTAAGACGGAGATTTATTTGGTTTGGAGGTAATTCAGTGCGAAAGAAATATTATTTAGTTTCATGGTTAATTGTTTGTAAAAGTAAATCACATGACGGTTTGAGTTTAATTGATCTAAAACAACTTAATCAGTCTTTGCTTGCTAAATGGTGGGTAATGTTTCAAGATTCTAATTTTAGTTGTAAATGAAAATAAATAGTTTTGGCTAAGTATGGTCCCACAGGTTTTGATTTCATTTATTCTCCTTTTTGGAGGGGGTATCTTAAAGAGTGCCCATGTAGTCAATACTGAGTTATCAAGATCTTTGAATAATGATCTTACCATTTTATTTTGGAAAGATAGATAGTGCTCTGAACATACTTTAGATTGTTTATATTCAACACTCTTTTTTTATAGCTTGAAATCTTGATTTGTTGGTTAGTAAGGCTTTACAACATTATTTTTTAGATATATCTTTCACACGCCAACTAACAGGTGTCACTTTTCATGAGTGGCATAATTTATTTTCTCATTTAAATAATTGTAGACTAAACCCCCTTTTAAATGACAATTTGTTATGGAGGTTGTCTTCTATCTGTAAGTTCTCAGTTCATTCTTATTATTCGTGGTTTCAGATTCACAAAATTCATCATAGATCATTAGAAATATGAATGAGATTAAAATGAGATAAAATTAATTTGGAGAGAGAGAGGGTGAGGGGGGATGGTGCGGAGATGGAATGAGAGGGGAGTAATATAATTGTTCAATAAAATAATGGAACTTAGAGGATCACATCAATTGCTCACAGCGCACCTTTGCTCTCTATCATTTAATTGATATTTTTGAAGACTTAATTGATATTTTTCATAAACGTTTTTACTATATTTTTAGATAGGTTAAAAAATGTTATTTTTAATTGTCCATAATATTTGCTAAATAACAATTTTCTATCCACTTGAACAAATAGTGAAAGAAGTCAGCCTTAAAAAAATAATAACAAAGTAACAAACTAACAATGCTATGGATGAAATTTTGGATCACGATAAAAAATCTTGATTCTGTACACGAATCAAGAAATGATAATAACCGATAGATAGGTGAACTAATTGACGAACTACGTGATACCCAAAAAAAGCATGTATGATGTATGGTTGGCCGTGGGTGTGCGTGCCAGCCATGAGGCGGGGCCCACCTCTGTTAATTTCCCAAAGAATAAAAATAATTTTATCCTTAATTTGTGCTCATTCGTTCAATTATATATAGAACCTTCTTATAAAAGAAAAATCGATCTGCTTAATTAATACAGACACACGTACTCTCTCTGTATCAGAAATTATTATTCTTATCCATGGCTTCACAAAGGGTGTTAGTTTTTGTCACCATGTTTTTTTTGTCTTTTTAAGGCAGCATGAATATTATCTTTTTATTTTGAGGCCTGCCAACAGAAACTCATGTTTCGTATGAAAGTCTGATTCTTCATTAACATAGATTTAAGTATGAAATATGTCAGTTTTGTATAGTACGGTTAATATCCAGTGAAAGATTTGGCCAAAAGTCTACTCTACTAATTTAATTTGTAGGCTGTACATCTTGTTCACACAAAAAAAAAAAGAAAAAAAAAAAAGGAAAGACTAAAGTTCATCTCCCGATTTTAGTAAATAATTGAATCTTATGATTTATTGCAGTACCCATTACCAAAGAAAAACGATACAAAAAAGGACAACAATAAAATTCCTGTTCAGGTTTACTAATAGGATCTTATGGATTTATTTAAATATTCCTGGAGTAATTTTTAATGTTGAAATGTCATAACAAAAACACCTTACAAGTAAATCTCTTCATCTTACAGCTAGGTTTTACAGGAGGGCCACCAGCAATCAAATCAACATCCAGTAGCGGTCTCGTTAAAGTAGGTTACTGGAGTAAAGGGCCGCAAATTGAAAGCCCGCAAATTGAAAGCCCGTCAACAAATTGTCAGTTTTATTTTTAACGAGGCCACAAATTTAATCTACTTTTGAAGATGGTAAGAAGAAAAAATGAAGAGAAAAATGCAATGACATACATGAACTCCAGCTGCGATAATTTCTAGCCCGGTCATTGGTTAATTGCTGCTATGTAAAGCCCGCTACTTGAAAGAGGTTTCACATCTGTTATATGTCATATAATATAGATTGACTTTAATAGTTTGAATTTATTGTGTGAAGTCAATCCGATAGATATTTGAATTTGTGCTCACTAAATCGTTTTTGGTGAACACAACACACTGCTGCTAGCTTTGCTCGATTGTGTTACAGACGATCTCTATATGCAAGCTTATTGGGATGTACAATGTCGCAAAATTAGTCTTAAGGATAAATTAAACAAGAAACTAGGACCAGCTCAATAACAAGGGTTTGAAAAGAATGTCTACATTACCGACATTTTTAAAAATATCCAAAAAAATAAATAAATTATTAAGAATAACAGGGTTGGAGTTGAACTTTTAAAAATGCCCAAACCGCCTTATTTTTTGGCGGTTAGGAATTTTAATTCCTAACCGCCCCATTTATCGGCGGTCCGAGATTTTTATCTTTTTTTTTTTTTTCCGGACCGCCCAGAAATTCGGCGGTCAGAGATTTTTTTTTTTTAATTTTTTTTTTTCAAATCTGGTTAACATAGCAAAACATCTTCAAAAATCGTGAAAATTGACCGACATGCAGTCTTGACATCGTCGAAAAGGACTGTGAAGTTTCATACAAAATCTCCGAACAGGCATTGAGATATCGGCTCTCAAAAATTGCCCGAACTACTGAATATTTCATTCTGAGCCCAACTTTGCACATCTGGTTAACATAGCAAAACATCTTCAAAAATCGTGAAAATTGACCGACATGCAGTCTTGACATCGTCGAAAAGGACTGTGAAGTTTCATACAAAATCTCCGAACAGGCATTGAGATATCGGCTCTCAAAAATTACCCGAACTACTGAATATTTTATTCTGAGCCCAACTTTGCACATCTGGTTAACATAGCAAAACATCTTCAAAAATCGTGAAAATTGACCGACATGCAGTCTTGACATCGTCGAAAAGGACTGTGAAGTTTCATACAAAATCTTTGAACAGGTATTGAGATAACGGCTCTCAAAAATTGTCCGAACTGCTGAATATTTCATTCTGAGCCCAACTTTGCACATCTGGTTAATATAGCAAAATATCTTCAAAAATCGTGAAAATTGACCGACATGCAGTCTTGACATCGTCGAAAAGGACTGTGAAGTTTCATACAAAATCTCCGAACAGATATTGAGATATCGGCTCTCAAAAATTGCCCGAACTACTGAATATTTCATTCTGAGCCCAACTTTGCACATCTGGTTAACATAGCAAAACATCTTCAAAAATTGTGAAAATTGACCGACATGCAGTCTTGACATCGTCGAAAAGGACTGTGAAGTTTCATACAAAAATCTCCAACAGGAATGTGAAGTTTCAGCAGTTGTGACAATTTTTGAGAGCCGATATCTTAAGACCTGTTAGGAGATTTTGTATGAAACTTAACATTCCTGTTCGACGATGTCAAGAATGCATGTCGGTCAATTTTCACGAAAGATGATCGATTTGATGGAAATTCGAAATATAGATAGAACGGGTTGGTTTATCTCATCCCACGGGACAGGACAATTTAACCCGTCCCGCTAATATATATCCCTAGATCTCCACTTAATCAACTTAACGTAAGAACAAAAAAAAAAATTAAAAACATGGGACGGGTTATTCTGTCCCGTCCCGTGAGCGGAAAAAAAAAAGAGAAAAAGTTCTGGAGTTGTATTCTCCTTCTATTTTACCTCTGCTCTAGATGTGGGAGGAGACAGAATAACCCGTTCCATGGTTTTTTTTTTTCTGCTCATGGGACGGGACAGATAACCCATCCCACGTTTTTCTTTTTCTTGTTTTCTTTATTTTTTGTTGTGAACGGGACAAAATAAACCGTCCCATGTTTTTATTTTTTTTTGTTGATATGGATTAGCAGGACGGGTTAAATTGTCACGTCCCATGAGACGAGATAAACCAACCCGTTCTACCTATACTTCGAATTTCCGCCAAATCGATCCCCTTTTGCGATATTTTGTTTATTTATTTTCTATTAATAAAAAAAACCGGGCCATCTTTGATATACAAATATTGGCATTTTTTCATTTTATTTTTAGAACTTTCAAAAATTCAAAAAATTAAATAAATTCGGAAAATAGTAATATTTTGTATTCTACAAAAGTTTTTGATATAAAAATTCATTGAACAACTGGAATCGGTTCAAAAAAAAAAACTCAATTTGAGTATATCCAATGATATGTGTTTGGATACGTTTGGATGCATTCTAAAATAGCTAGAATAGCTACTATTTGAGAATAGTAATTTTTGGAAGATTGCGAGAATAGTGTTGATTTGGTGCTATTCGGAATAGCAAAAATGTTGTTTGAATTAAATATTTAGAATAGCGATGAAGGGATTGAACATTTGAGAGAGCACCAATTGCTATTCCTACTTTTTGTAGAAATAGCGAGAATAGCGAGAACAACGCTATTCTCGCTGTTCTGAATAGCAATTGTGTATGTTTGGATGGATCAGAACAGCGCTATTCTCGCTATTCCCAGTACATTAAAACGTACCCTTTACGATTAGTACATTAGTCTAACTAGCACCCTGGGTTTCTATAATGAAATCGGTGAGACATTGATCTCACTTTATATATATATATATATATAAAAACGTTAGTTCGACTAGTAAAAATTGTGACATTTGATCAAATATCTAAAATTTTGAAAGTGTTTGTGTGACTAAGAATAACTAAAATATGAAATCAGAGAAGTGATGGACAAATTAAAATTGACCAATAATGAGAATTAGATGAACAGGAGAGGACAAGGGATGAAGAAGAAGCTTACTTGAGAGCCTTGACAGCTCCTGCTCAAGTCTATGAGGCAACAGAGCCTATGAACTTGGAGGTCGAAAATCCGCAAATTGAGGTTATGCAAGAACAAGCACCACCACCATTGCAGCCTCAACCTTTGGAGCTAGAGGGTCAGCAAAACTTGAGAAGAAGTGCAAGAATATCTGTTCGAGGAGTGACCAAGAGGTACAGTAATGTGAAGCCTAGAGGGAAGAAGTCGGTTAAGGATGGTAATGTGGAGTTGGATCCGAATTAGCAAGCAGAATTGTTAATGGCTTTAAGGAAGGAGTCCTTGGCTGCGAATCCACTTCAGCAACACAGCACTGATCAAGTAGACCGTTACTGTGGTTTGAAAGATGTAACATTGGAGTTTATCAATTCAGTGGCCTCAGGTTCGGGGCTGAGAAGGGAGGTGCAAGATCCAAGCTCAACAGTGGCTACTTATGGACTAGGTAATGAAGGCAGTGGGGTTCCAGTGAGCCCAAATCAAGAAATTGAAGCACCAGCAAATGTAATTCATGGGGTAGGAAATTTAAATGAGTCTATATTATATGGGTTTGAGTTTGATAATGTGGATGATTTCTCTGATGAGGAGGATCATCATTCACCGGCTAATTAGAGCCGTGTGGATTCTAGGTAGTTGCCTTGTGTTTAGGTGTTTAATTTTGTGATACCGTGCATGTGCCGGGTTTGGAATGCCGCCAAGTGTATTTTGTGTGTACTACCTTTATTAATGATGAATGCAATTTCTTTTCCTATTAATATTTTAAATTAGAATGTGCGAGGGTTAGGAGATGGCAAAAAATGTGCGATTATAAAAGATCTTACAACCGAACATAATTCGTACATTATTTGCTTTCAAGAAACCAAGTGGAGTAATTGTTCTTTCTTTAATATAAGGCAAGTTTGCCTGACTAAATTTAGACAATATTTATCTTTAAATGCGGAAGGGTAAAGAGAAGGAATCATGCTCACGTGAAGCTATGTTTTCTCAATCATTGACTCCTTCATTTTACAATACACAACCTCTGTAATTATTAAAAAAAAGATTTAATTTTTATGTATACAGGAGTATATGGACCTCAAGAGGATCTGGACAAGAGAATTTTTTTACAAGAATTAATAAATATTCGAGCCTTCACATGGTCAAACAAATGGTCATTCCTGACATTCTCAAAATTAGATAGGGTCCTTCTATCTAGCCACTAGAATGATTGCGGAGCCTCCTTTGACTTGTGTGATTTACCGGCCATTGCATCCGACCATGTGCCGCTGATGTTGAGAATCACACCACATATCAACCTACCAAAGTGACATTTTAAATTTGAAACTTTCTGGCTTAATTATCAGGAAATTCATGAAGTGGTGTCAGAGGCATGGTTGTCCACTTCAGACTAGGACCCGATAAAGAGCATTAAGAAAAAAATTATGCGATTCAACAAGAACTCAGGAGATGGGCCCTGAACAAATTCAAGAAAAGAGACACGTACCTTTCTCGCTCCAAATGGGTCCTGCAAACAACTTGACATAGTAGAAGAAACCAGGAAACTCAATACGTTCGAGTTTCGACTGAGAATTCGGCTAAGAGAACACATACGGGTTCTAGCAGGCAACAAGGAAGCCAAATGAAAGCAAAGATCAGGATGCACCTGGCTTAAGCTCAGTGATAAAAATACAAGATACTTCCATGTAGTGGCTAATGGCAGAAAGAACGCGAATTCACTAGTGTCTGTGGTATAGGATACTGGGACAACGGTCCCGACTAATGATATGCCAAAATTTCTGCATTGACATTTTTTGGAAATTATGGGACACAGGGTGCCGCACCTGCGACCTTTTGATCTGTCTGAAAAAATTGGTCCTTGTCTGGCAAACGAATTGAGATGTCTAGATGATCCAATCACCGAAGAGGAAACTCTAAGGGCCATTAATGACATGCCTAGGGGGAAGGCAAGCGGGCCTGATGGGCTACCAATAGAATTTTATCAAGTTTTCTGGCAATTGATTAAGCAAGACATTATGGCCTTTATCAATGAGTTTAGCTCAAATAATGCGTGTATAAAGAGGCTTAACACGGCTTCCATCACACTCATTCCTAAGAAGCTTAATCCAGAGAGAGTATCAAACTACAGACCGATCAGTGTAATAAATACGATTGCCAAATTGATCACCAAGATCCTAGCTAACAGGTTGCGGCCCCACCTATCAAAGATGATCACGCCAAATCAGACGGCTTTCATCCAGGGAAGATCTCTGATGGAATCTTTCCTATCTGCAAGGGAATTTTTGAGCTTTTGTGTAAAAAAGAAACTGTCGGCGGTGCTGTACAAAGTAGACTTTGAGAAAGCCTTTGATACAATAGATTGGTGCTTCTTAATTAACCTTCTAATGGAGAGGGGGTTCCCGCCACAATGGACTTCCTCGATTCTGAACATTCTCCGTACATCCTCTTCCTCGATTAGGGTCAATGGAGTGCACTCGGGTTTCTTTCGGCATAGAAGGGGTTTGCGTCAGGGAGACCCGCTATCGCCTATGTTATTTATCCTGGTAGCAGACTCGTTAAACAGATTCCTTACAAATGTTGTTGAAACGATGCCTGCACCGGTATTATTATCCCCATAAACAATTCAATATGCATACGACACACTCATAATCTGTGAGGTGCATCCGACAACTCTGAGAATTATCAGCCAGGTGTTAGATGCGTATGCGACTATGACAAGGCTCAAGATCAATAGGGAAAAAAGCTCCTTTGTGCCAGTAGCAGTCCCAGGGACTGGTGCAGGTGATCCAGACTATTCTATCTTCACCCTCTTCCACCTTACCAATAAGGTATCTGGGATTACCCTTGACAGTCAAACAACTAAGGAAGATTGAGTACCAGCCAATGCTATCGGCGGTATAAGGAAAATTGGAGGGGTGGATATCAAACTTTCTTTCATATGGGGGTAGGATAACACTGGTCAAGGCAGTCCTGTCAGCCATGCCTCTGCATTACATGCAGACACTTAAGGTCCTGATTGGAGTTATCCGACATATAGATGGAATGAGAAGGAGATTCCTCTGGAAGGGAAATGGTATTTACGATGGGATAAATTGCTTGTCAAATTGGGAAATGGTCTGTATCCTTAAGATTAATGAAGGATTAGGTGTCATTGACCTAGCGGGTTAGAATGATGCTCTAATGGCCAAATGGATTTGGACTATGGAGGCTAATAGTAGTGGACTTTGGGCCAACACTGTACGAAGATTGTATGGCATAACTACAGCTGAACAACTAAGAGTACTGACCCAAGATGCCTCCTTTTTTATAAAGAATCTCACGAAAGTTGTTCCATTTTACTTGACCTTGGTGGATAGCAACGGTGATGTAATCCGCTGGCGGTGGACCAATACGGGTCGGTTTTCATGTGCATCAGCTTATGCAATGATGCATAACTGGGGGCTAAGATCTTCGACACAATGGAGGCTGTGGAAAATTAAGGTTTATATGAAGGTCAATATTTTCTTATGGCTTATGTTGGAAGATAAGATCCTGACTCAGGAAGTACTTGGGGTAAGGGGATGCATAGTGCAGTTGGGATGTCATCTATGTGACTCCACCGCGACGGAGTCAAGAGACAACCTTATGTGGGAATGCCCCTTCGCAAGAAGATTTTGGAGGGACATGGGTGCTCAACATAACATAGTGATTGGGAACAATGTTGAGGGGATCTTGAAAATTTGGATTCAAGAACATTATAATCGGACTCCGAGACAAAGAACTCACTAAGATATAATTTGGGCTGCAGGAGCATGGGTTCTCTGGTGAAAGAGAAATAGAAGGCTATTCTCTAATAAAAGAACATTAGTGAGTGGCCTTATCAATAATACGGCTATGGAAATTATCCTGTGGACGCATTCGGTGTAAATAGAGAAGATCATTTTATGTAAATCTGTATATATTTCAGTAGCTTAAAAATGATAAATATAAGGCCTTGTGTATAAACTTTTTCTTATCAATGCATTTGTTGACATTTATTTATGCCAACCATAAAAAAAAATTGACCAATAATATTGCAGCAGTTAGGTAGCTCACTGTAGTGCTATTCAACTTTCAAATATCTAAAATTTAGTAAGCTCTGGACAATAATGAAGACGGTACTGGAACTGTACTGATCCTGATTCTGCAAAAATTGTGTACTCATATATGTCATAAAAGAGATGAGTAAGAGTACATTGTTTTATAAGATTATTAGATAATTTTCTGAACTCATGTCCACAAATGGAAAGCGCATTTTTTTATAAGATTATTAGATAATTTTCTGAATGTATTCTTTCGTGTCGAATCCCTCAATTAATAATATTCTCCCATAACATGGAATGTTGCAATAATGAAGACGGTACTGGAACTGTACTGATCCTGATTGTGCAAAAATTGTGTACTCATATATGTCATAAAAGAGCTAAGTAAGAGTACATTGTTTTATAAGATTATTAGATAATTTTCTGAATTCATGTCCACGAATGGAAAGCGCATTGTTTTATAAGATTATTAGATAATTTTCTGAATGTATTCTTTCGTGTCGAATCCCTCAATTAATAATATTCTCCCATAACATGGAATGTTGCAATGTGCGTCTAACATTCAGGGACCCATGATTTTCGTGAGGGGGCAAAAAAATATTGAATCGGGTTTAAATAGCTAATTAGATTTAAAACCATTAACTAATTGGATACTCGATAAAAAGTAATGTTTTGACTTATATTTTTCAATATTATGACTTATAATTTCTAATTCTATAACTTATAATTAATATTACCAATCATAATTCAAGAAATTTATTTTGATTTTAATACTAAATTTAACCCGAATTACAAATCAAACAGCCAGAGGGGGGCAAAAATTTTTTTAGGGAGGGGCAAAGTCGATCGGTACTAATAGATCACCACTAAAACTCAAAATCCAGGGGAGGCTGCCTCTCCTGTGCTACAGTAGATCCGCCCTACCAACACCCATGGAGAAATTTTACATGTTTTATATGTATTTTTTAAAATGTTTAATTGTAAATATTCTTAAAAGAGTATTTTTTTTAGTAGAGTCGAAATGATTTATGTGTTAATTGCACCTCACATTCTCTAATTTTAAAGTTTAAATAGTTAATTAGAATCGCTCAACATGATATATAAATTAAAATTTACTTGGAGATTAAAATTTTATATTAATTTTTTTTTAAAATTTAACTATTTTTTAAATAAGTGTACAATCATTATTTTTGAATGGTGTTAGATATTTTGAAAAAAAAAAATCTGTACTTATTTAAAAAATAGTAATTATATCTTGTTTTATTTAACATTTCTTTATTTCTTTCCTCAACTAACTAGTTTTCTTTTCTAGCTATAATTATCAATTATAATGATGGTCCATACAAATTAATTAGTAGATTTTGTCTCCCTTATTTTTTTTCTCTCTCTCTCTCCCCCTCTTCCATCTCCCACTTTCTCCCACCTCGAAATTATAAATACGATAAGCTCCCTCCCTCTCTCACATCCGCTTAGCTTTTCCATCTCTACCTACTACTCTCTCTCCAGCGGACGTTCTGTTGGAGAGCATCCATCACTCTATCCCAATCAAGTACGCCTCCGTCGGGTATGAATATTTCATCGTGTATGAATAAATTCTTGATATACTTCGTCCTAATTATGCACTCCTCCATCGGGTCAGATCCATCATTGTCGACCGTCCCAAAATGACAGAACAAAGTTTCATTAATAGTGAATTATGCCAGTGCGCACTAAGTACTAATAAATGACAGAAAAATAAATTTTGAAAAAAAAAATAGAGGTGTATGAATGAATATTTGATGTCTTAGGTATGAAAACTTTAGCGTGTATGAATGAATACTTGATATCTTAGTTATGAACACTTTAACGTATATGTATGAATACTTGATATCTTATGTATGAATATTTCAATGTATATGTATGAATACTTTAATGAAGTATGTTTTGTTTCTTTAATTTTTTTTTTTAACATTTCAATTACATGATTTGTAAAATTTGATAGATTATTTTTGTTTCGAAAGTGAAACATGTGTCAACTATTTTTTATTTTGAAAAAATAAAATTGAACTAGAAACAAATAAAACAATGTTTAATACTATTCGACTACTCTTGTAAAATTAATCGAGGTATGCACATATACTTGTAATACTCTTGACACATAAATTATTTACACTTACATGACGATGTATGAATACTTGCATGATGAGGTATGAATACTTGGACAACAGATAACTCGAAGGTATATTATCATAGATCTCATTTGAAAGAGAAAATTGTTTAGAAGACGTTCGTGATTTTAAATTTGCAAAATTCTTCACAGATCATCAGAATATTGATTAGATTGAATGTAGAAAAAAACACATCTAAAACGTGTAAAATTTTAGGTATGAATACTTCATGTATTATATATAAATACTTGATGTATTATAGATGAATACTTGATAAATTAAATATAAATAATTGCACATGACATTTGTAAAAAAGTTTAAATATTAAACGGTTTTTAAATAGTGAGTGGTATTTTCAGATAATTAGTAATTACTCAAGTAGTTAATGATTGAGAGAAAAAATAGAGAAAGATTATAGAAATAGCTACGGGCTCTCTTTAATAAAATAGTAGAAAATAAAGCAAAATTAGTCTCCAAAATATTATAACTTAGAAATTAGCTTGAACCGTTCGAAGTGACCATTTAAACTTTAAAAATGAGAAAAACGTGAGCTACGGCTGAAGATTAAAAGACACCTGGCATTTCCAAAATGTCTCATTTATCACTTTGGAGGAGGTCCGATGTCCATTGGACCTACTTTGATTTGATGGGTTATCTAGCCATCCAATTGCATCAAGATTCGTGCGCTCCGTATTAAAATCCGTATGAATTTTTATCAATTTCGTGTGCACAGATATTAATGCTAGTCGTATGGTGATAGAGCTAATTGAACTTAAAAGTAAGTCCAATATCCATCCGACCTACTCCTATATCTACTCCTCATTTATAGTTCAAGTGAAATGATTGAATCCTGCTCTTTTTTTATATTATACATCTATTAAAATCTTAATAAAGTAAATATCTCTGGTAGATCGTGTATTGTTATTTTTTATTATAAAAATTTTAGAATATTTTTTTAGTCTAGCTAAAATATGTATAAAAAAATCTTATTAATTGAACTTATACTCCAGCTTATTCCACTTGTAATATACTTTTACTTCTCAATACCTTATATTTTTAATATCTTATCATACCTCATATTTTATATCTTTACTTTTAAAGTGCAAACTATTCATCTGAACTGCTCAACATGATGTTTATACTAAAATATACTTGAGAATAAAATTTTATTATTTTTATAAATTTTTACTATTTTTTAAGATAAGTACAAAATAATTGTTTTTGAACTTTTAAAAAATAATGATTTTTTATCCATCATAAAAAATAGTAAATTTTTTTTTAAAATTATAAAATTTTATCTCAATTATATTTTAGTATGAATATTATGTTGAACAGTTCAAATCAATAATTTAAATTTTAAAAATAAAAATAAAAATATAAAATATAAAATATAAAATATAATGAGATGTGAAAAAGACATTGAACACTTCTCATTTATAAACTATTTAAACATTTATAATGTATATGGACATATACTACCCTTTTGGCCTTTGAACACCGTGAGTCACGTTTCCAATCTTGCATTAACTTCATACCACGTGAGAAATAATTAAATCAACCCTCGTGAGTCGTGTCAGCCAGAATATGAAGGAAATAAATCTGCTGCGATCCAAACGGAATTGCAGGGTCCTGTTATTCCCGATCAAAGGGTTCATTTTTCTAAATACACGAATCTCAATAGAAGTTGTTTTCTTGCACGAATCTCAAAACAAATGAAAGGTTGGATTTGGAATTACAGGGTCCCTGCAATTCCTATGGATCACAGCAGATTTGTTTCCGAATATGAAATGCATTCCTGATCTGCTCTTTCTTGACCTTTCTACTAGTGGTTTTATAAATTCAGTCGCCCCGTTCCGCACATTTCTTTCTCGGTTCAGATTCCGACACGATCCGTTGATTCCGTTCACGCCTTACCGTCCTTACTAATTGCTACTTTCTACTCTGGCTAGACTCCCGGTAAAACAGCAACGTCCATGGAATCGGCCATGGCGGTCCCTACTCTCCCTCTCCTTGCCTTGTCCAGAAGCCTCAAATCATCTCTGCGTCGCCAAATCCTCGTCTCTCTCCGTCCTCCTCTCCCGAGAGCTCTCTCCGTCAGTTCGAGAGAGGTGTTCATCGCCTCATTCACCAGAAGTGTGATAAACCAGAGTTCGGGTTCTCTGGCTTCGTTTTCTCGTGGATTTGCAAGCCTGTCGAGTTCCTCCTTATACGGTCCCTCGGGCGGTGGAAATGGAATGGGAGGTGGTGGGGACGGAGGTGGTGATGGTGGAAATGGCGGGGATGGATTTTCGGGGGAGAAAGGTCTTGGGACAAAGGTCGAAGAGGCGTCTTCTCTTGATACTGATGTCATAATCCTGGACGTTGGAGTAAGCCTGTACTGTTATTTTATTTTTATTATTTTGCCAGAATTGCAATTTTTTTTTTTTATAATTGTGCCACTGGTATTATCAGAATTGCAATTTTTTTTTTTGGATCATGAATTTATTCGTGGCAATTTAATTTGTAATTTGCACCAATCAAATAGAACTGCATCTTAAGGTATCACTGTGTAAGGCAGTGGGGGTACTGGATTGATCTTAAGATCATTATTTCTTTCATTCTTTTTTTCTTGACTCGTTTTTTATAATTCCTTTGCTATTGGGATCTTTAGGCAGGGAAATATACGACATCAATGGCCATCTAATTGAAAACTGATTTATGGGTTGGCTTGGCTCCTATCCAACTAGCTCCTGCTAACTAAATCTGAAAACCAGATGGCTAAGTCTTCAAATTGGACTCAAAATTGGTCCCAATGTGCATTGAAAACCACACAGAAATCACAAAAGACTGATTGCTGGTACAACATTACTAGTGGCATTCTGTTAATAGATAGTATGGTTTGTTTGGAATTTGCTTTGATGTTGGAGCTATATTTTAACGGTTAAAAAATGATTCAAGGGGCACTTTTGAATATTTATTAAGTCCAATTTTCTTTTTTGTTCATTTGATTGTAATTAAGCTAATTATGCCTCAGGGGATGTCATGTGGCGGATGTGCTGCCAGTGTGAAGCACATCTTGGAAAGCCAGGTATTATTCATTGAATCTTATGTAAAATAATGTATACAGTCTAGCAAAGGTCTGTCCCACTAATACTGTTAGCTAAGCCAATTAAACTTTCACATATCTGTACCAAGCTTTTAGTTTTATACTGGCCATCTAAGAATTCTGTTTTTTGTTTGTAGGTTTTTCTTTTGTATATCCTTGCTTATAATATAGCTTCGAGAGTGCATTGAGAGATCATGTTCTGTTGCTCGTTAGTGATAGATAATCTTTTAATTTATTTATTCAGCTGCTCGTTAGTGATAGATAATCTTTTAATTTATTTATTCTTCAATATGTATGGTCTTGTTTTGTCTTTCCTTGTTTTCTTTTGGTTTTGAAAGTGTTGTTAGCTATCACCTTATGCCTGTAAACAATAGACGAAACAAACAGAGGCCTGAACTTGCCAGTAATTTTAATGCAGTTTGTATTAATTTGGTTGTTTGTGATAGATAGTCTGTTAGTGTATTTATCTTTTTGGAAATGGCTTTTAACAATGTTCTGATTGTCATTTGTTCTTTAGCCACAAGTGCGCTGGGCCACAGTGAACCTTGCTACAGAAACAGCAGTAGTATCCGCTCTGCCTGAAGCAAGGAATTCTGACAATTGGAAGAAACAATTGGGGGAAAAGCTGGCTGGTCAATTGACTGTAGCAGGGTTTAAGTCCAACCTTCGAGGTATTTATATTCAAAGCATTTTATTGAATTTCCTTATTCCTTACATCTTGTAAGTCTGATTCTTAAGTGCTTGTTTGTATGGTCAATATGTATCAGTTTTTTATTATGGAGTAATCGTTGATTTACATGTAAAGAACATGCAAAAAAAATTATTTTGATTGGAGCAAAATTTACTTGCTAGGCCACTCACAAGTCAACATTTTCTGTCACTCCTATGAAAGAACAGAATTGTTATGTTCATTCACCATATAAAGACTTTAACTATCTTACGTGTGTGAATTGATCTCAGCAAATTTTAACTTGCAGATTCTACAAAGGAGAACTTATATCAGGTTTTCGAAAGAAAGATGGACCAGAAAGTTCATCTTCTGAAAGAAAGTGGTATAATCCATAAAGAGTACATACTTTGAAAAAGAAGTTCCTTTACTCGTATTTAATTGCCATTGACTTAATTAACTTCCAGGTCGAGAACTTGCCTTATCTTGGGCATTGTGTGCAGTGTGCTTACTGGGGCACCTCTCTCATTTTTTTGGGGCTACCCTGCCTCCATGGGTGCACATGTTGCACTCGACTGGCTTCCATCTTTCACTCTCACTCTTCACATTTATTGGGCCAGGCCGAAAGCTTATATCTGATGGGATCAAGAGCCTTGTAAAAGGATCACCAAACATGAACACTTTGGTTGGCCTGGGTGCTTTGTCTTCTTTTGCTGTCAGTTTAGTGGCAGCCTTAATTCCAAAACTGGTATTTTCTTAATGTGTCTGTCTCTTTGTTTCTTTCTGACCTTTACAGGTCAAATATATGTGCAGTCTGGAATTTGGCATAGTATGGGACTGACTGATTTGATCAAAGTATAACCATGCTGGTTTTCAATACAAGACTATTTTAGTTGCATGTCTATTTGGTCTTCTTTTCTCTCCTTTTGTTTTGACATATCTATGTCTTGAATCAAGGATGCTGTAAGATAATGGCCTTAATTTGAGGACTTGTGAATATAATCCTTGTTAACGGCTTTGGTGCAGTGCAGTATGAGGACTGCTTGTACCATATTGATTTTCAGTTATCATACTATCATGCTTTATGACATTATTTTAACTATTGTTTATCACTAAATCATTAGATTCTGTTATATTGAATAGTTTGTACTTCTTCCTTTGCAGGGATGGCAAACATTCTTTGAAGAGCCAATAATGCTGATTGCATTTGTTCTTCTAGGAAAAAACCTGGAGCTCAGAGCAAAACTAAAAGCTGCCAGTGATATGACTGGCCTTCTTAACGTTCTCCCTAAAAAAGCGCGACTTTTGGTTGACAGCACCTCTGAAAATTCATCATATATAGAGGTTTCCTGTAATAGCCTTTCTGTTGGAGACATTGTTGTTGTGCTCCCAGGAGTAAGTGGTTCTATAAATATATTATTTTTCTTTTTTCTTAAAATTTTGATCTTCTCCTTGTTTTGCTCAGTGTTTGAACATAATCTTAATTGAGCCTAAACAAGTTTAAAAGGGAATTGCTGTTTATTAGGTCTGTAGTACTGGCTTTAATTGTCCTGGTCAGGCATAGTACACCCTACCTCTACCATGGGCCGTGGTTATCCTTGCAATTAGCTAACTATCTGTGTATGGCTTCACACTGTTTTTGAGCTCATCAAGCTACCTCAAACCTTTCTCTAAGAAAACACATTTATCTATCTATATGTGTCATTATTTCAAATGTTTGGTGGAAATGTTAAAATTATTATATTTCTTTACGTTGATTTTTTGGGGCACCTTTGTTGTGTAGGACTGTGTTCCAGCAGATGGAGTTGTAAAAACTGGGCGAAGTACAGTGGATGAATCGAGCTTGACTGGAGAAGCCATGCCAGTGGCAAAGCTTCCTGGGGTAATAATTTTCTTTTTCCATCACTTGTGAGGAATTTCTTGAGGATAATTCTAATCCACCACTTAAAATTCCTTTTATCTTTCCTCCAGGCTGAAGTGACTGCAGGAAGCATAAATTTGAATGGTAAGCTTACAATTGAAATAAGAAGGCCTGGTGGGGAGACTGTAATGGCGGACATAGTACGCATGGTTGAGGAAGCACAAACAAGGGAAGCTCCTGTGCAGAGGTTAGCTGACAAGGTATATTCTGTGTAGAGATTATATCTGTGGAGGTCAACATAAGTAACTAGTTTATATACTCTCTTTGTGGATTGAACTACATTAACCTATTTATACTGCTTTTACTCTTAATAATACTAGCTTTTAGAAATTTGGCTTTGGTTAAAGATGCAGATATTGACTAGTAACATTTCTTCTTTTGATTTTCTTCAACATGTTCTATGTTCTGTCACTCTCATGTGCCAATTCTGAGTGCCCAAATTTATCAACTCAGGTAGCTGGAAAATTTACGTATGGAGTTATGACACTCTCTGCCGCTACTTTTATGTTTTGGAGTCTTTTTGGTTCACATCTTGTACCAGCTGCCATCCAACAAGCTAGTACAGTGCCTTTGGCTTTGCAACTTGCCTGTAGTGTCCTGGTATGATGATTTGTCATTTATTTTTATGTCATATATATTTTGCACTAGAACCATACATTGTGATTACATTTGAGACTGCTCTAAAATTTATGATCAGTTGAACTTCAACCTATTTTTTGGTGATGTTACTTTGTGCAGGTTGTTGCTTGTCCATGTGCACTTGGCCTAGCTACTCCAACTGCTGTGCTGGTATAATCCAAAACTACCCCGATAATATTTTCTATAATAAAACTTCCGGTTAAAATAGTATATTTCCTGCAATGCTTGTTTTTAAAGGTAGGGACTTCTCTAGGAGCAAGAAGAGGGTTGCTTTTGCGAGGTGGGGATGTCTTGGAGAAGTTTTCAGAAGTTGATACTATCGTGTTTGATAAAACTGGCACTTTGACGACTGGAAAGCCTGTTGTGACCAAAGTCATGGCTTCTCCACGGTGAGAGCTTGAACTTTCGAAGTTAAGTCTTTATGTTTGTAATGTCCTTTCAGCAACTTCACCTGATGTTCTATGTATTTCAACTTTTAGTTTACAAAATTTATCTGATTGTCTCAAGTTTTAGGTAATATAACTGTTTGTCAAGTATTGTAGTATGGATTGTGATAATAAATTTCGGAACTATATGATATGGGTTGCAATTGGGATGTTCAGACTTGGGACATGTCAAATCCAGTTTTGAGTTCCAGGTCCATTTCGGGTCTTGATCTATTCAAGCAGACCTGTTTCAAAGCCAGTCAGATTGCCTACTGATGTTGGTTCAAGTGGGCTCAAATTTAGGTCATTGACTTGACAAAACTTCAGATCTGATTTGGTCCGCTTTGGACCTTTTCAACCCAAATATGTTATATGTACTGTCGTCATTTAAGAGAGAGCCGATTGACAAAAATCAAGGAGTTTTGAGTTTATGTTAATTTACCAAACAATAATAATAACTGAGCTAATGAAAAATAAATTTATAAAGTCTGTGATATGATATGAATTCTGATAAATCATCAATTTTTCGTACAGGGATGGATCAAGTCACACATGGACTGAAGCTGAAATCTTAAGTTTAGCTGCTGGAGTAGAATCAAATACAAACCACCCACTTGGAAAAGCGATACTAGAAGCAGCACGTGCCTCCAATTACCTCAATCTTAAGGTGAGTTTCTGTTGATAATTGGCTGTTCCTGTTACATTCATACTGGCATCTGTGTGATTAGTCCTTTTTATTCACAGACCAAAGAAGGAACATATAAGGAGGAACCTGGGTCAGGTGCTGTTGCAATTGTCGGCCAGAAGGAGATCACAGTTGGAACACTTGATTGGCTTCAAAGGTATAACTGTTAGATCAACTAGGTACTTGTTTCTATGATAATACAATTATGGAATTCCATGCCATCACCATGATGACTTGTGTTGGTATCAGTATGTACTTTCCAGCTATGCTGCATGGATACAGATGCTAGTATCATATCTAATATAATAAGGCTAAGGCAATTTTAAAAATCCTAAGATACGATTCACTCCACAGTCCACATATACATAATATTTTTGCGCATAATGGCAAAAGTTTTTTGGAAAATATATGTGGAAAACATTTCTAAAACATCAGAAACATAAGCAATGCAAAAGGATAATTATACAATAGTTTTTTAAATTTTAGTTTCATGTGCATCATGCGAATTATACAAGCATATATGGTATATATTGTGGATAGAAGATGGTTG
The DNA here is from genome assembly GCA_964058845.1 of Carex sylvatica. Taxonomy (NCBI): domain Eukaryota; kingdom Viridiplantae; phylum Streptophyta; class Magnoliopsida; order Poales; family Cyperaceae; genus Carex; species Carex sylvatica. Next base: position 134,477 of record CAXKVR010000094.1, read on the forward strand.
AACTGGAAGATGGCAATTGAAGAGGATAACTCTGGAAACATATATAAAATTTGTAGGGTAGAGATTGTAAAGCCCCGGTTTGATGGAACCACAAGAACTAAAGGGCAAGTTTTATCCCACATATCTTTTGTATTGTGACAACCAGATGAAATAGAACATGCCAGACAGAAGGCCTCTCGCATAGGGGTCTTCTGTGGTGAGATGTGCATTTTCTAAGTGTATCTGTTGCTGTATTTATCCCAAATTTAAATTAAACTCTTACAGTTTGTGATGTGGCATGTCGGATGCATATCATGCACTTGTGGCGTGTATGTGAAGTTTTACGGTATGCCATGTGATGCGTATATCATCTAAATGTGGGTCAGATGTGACATATATGTGAAGCACAGTTTTCCAGAATATACTGTCACTGACTATGACCAATGCCTTATTTTACTGTAGTATGGGACAGGCGAAAGTTATATGGGTTCTATTGGTCATTGATTCACTTAGAAGCCACATCTATGCCCTAATTGGACTAAAACATCCTTTCCAAGCCACCCTAACTCTATGCAGAAAAAAAATAATAATAAATATAGTGATGTTAATGATAATGTTGACACTGATGGTGGTGATGAAGAAGTTTACAGTATATCTGATAGCATATAAATATATAATAGAATGAAAAACAAAATTGCAGCTGGGATATTTTAGTAAAATATCATGTGAAGGTACAATTCGTAATTTGTTTGTAATCTGATACTGACAATGATCAGAGGGAAGTCTTGAGTAGTTGATTGACTGCATGCGGTTCACAGATATTATATTATATGGATTTATGTATAGGATCATAAAAATAAAATATCACTAAATGATTTAATTTTATATTATCTTGCTGGCATAATCATAACAAACACTTTGCAGGCATGGTGTGGTGGGTAACCCGTTTCCAGATGCTGAGATCAATAGTCAGTCTGTTGTGCATGTAGGAGTTGATGGGGTATTAGCAGGGCTTATTTATTTCGAGGATAAACCAAGGGAAGATGCACGCCAAGTGATAGACACCTTGTCTAAGCAAGGAATCAGTACTTACATGTTATCAGGAGACAACAGGAGTACAGCAGAACACGTGGCTTCAATTGTTGGTATCCCAAAAGACAAGGTTAGAAACTTCTTTAAGTAACTTTCTGCTGACAGTACTGGTAGACTACGAAGAAATTATCTGCTATCAGTGAAGATCACGGTTCTTAGATTTCAGTACTGTTTCAGTTATGTAAGTTGTCATTATTAATTTATTATTATTTTGTTTTCTTCTTGGAGTTGTCCTTTTTATTGCTTAGCTGGGGTCCCATTGTTTTGCAAGGATATTAATATGACCAAAAGCACCACAAAAAATGTTGTGATCCACAGCAGCTTTCTGTTTGTCCTGGCCAAACAAGAGTATATTAGAATTTATATATTTGAAAAAGTTCCAGTTCTGGAGGGCATCCTCGCTTTGCGGTCCCCTTTTCTGTCCTGACTGATTGGTTGGATGCAAAGCATAACTAAAATGTAATTATGTATGGGATAGGTCATAGCAGGAGTAAAACCACATGAGAAAAAGAAGTTCATATCAGATCTTCAGAAACAAAAGAAAGTGGTAGCTATGGTAGGTGATGGCATTAATGATGCTGCAGCATTAGCTTCGTCAGATATTGGAATTGCTATGGGTGAAGGTGTTGGTGCTGCCAGCGATGTCTCTCCCGTTGTTCTTATGGGCAATAGGTTATCTCAGGTACTGCTTTAGTTATTTTACTTTAGACTGTATTTGACATAAAAAGCCAATTACATATATCCAAATAGCACCTAACATTTCTCATGTTGGCAGCAAACAACCAACTCTTTACAGATTTTTGAATCGTACACCTAAACTTTTTGACTAAACTGTAAAATAACTGACCATATTGCCCCTAAAAGAAGTAATTAGTGAATAACTTGGACCCTTGGACCTCCAGCTTCAATATGCTGTAAGGTCACTCCTAGTACAATCTGCATTCAAAGGAAGCCAACCTTGGAATAGGATCAAAATTGTTTTGTTGTTGCCAAAATCCATCTTTTTCATCTATTGTCTGATGTTTGAGTGTCATTTGCAACCAAAAGAAGTCGGATTTTCATCACTAATGTTAGAAATTTTTTGGGTTGTGTTCAAGAACAGCAAATAATTAGGTGTAGTTACACAACAAAAGGAAAAATAATCTGTAAAAATGACATGAACTTGTTTCAACATTAGGGAAAGAGGGATGACTAAATACATTTTGTGACATGGGAATAAGGCTCAATCAAACCTGAAATAAGGATTGATTTCTGATGCACCTACTCTAATTCTTTGGTTTCTATTCTGGGTATATTGGGGAAACAACAGCGGCCTTTTAATGTTATGAAAACTGATATTGTTTCCCGTGTCAGCTAATAGATGCATTAGAGTTGAGCAAAGAGACTATGAAAACTGTGAAGCAAAATCTTTGGTGGGCATTTCTTTACAACATTGTATGCTCTCTCTCACTCACACCCCCACCCCCCCCCCCCCCTCCCCATTGTTAACTCTGAATGGCTCAAAATTTATTTTTATTCAGGTTGGTCTTCCAGTTGCTGCCGGGGCACTGCTACCTGTAACAGGTATTATTTTGACACCTTCCATAGCTGGTGCATTGATGGGTTTCAGCTCAGTTGGGGTTATGGCTAACTCTCTCTTCTTGCGAGTCAAGTTGGGTTCAAAGCATAATGGATCCTCATACAGTCTTCAGCAAGAAAATAGGTTAAAATCAGCCCCTGATGTAATCATGGATGTCGGCGAAGAATCTATGGGAGATAAAGTTTACACCACAAAATAAAGGAACACCTGACTAACCAAAATAACAAAAATAATTAAAAAAGAAAAGAAGTCACGGACCTGTCGCTGTACCTCCTCTCTCTATTCTGGAAATGGTGAAGAGCTGCGTGGGAGAGAGCTGCCACTAAAAAAACACACTTTGGCTGGTGCAACCTTGTCCTGAAAAAACTGATCTTACTGGTGGCAAAAGCTGGATAACCAATGGACAAGCAAAATATGACATGTACTCATCACAGTTGCCAGTAGCGCTCAATATTTTTTTATATTTATTGGACATCATTTCATGGAGAAAAAAATATTTAAATTTTTTAGAAATAAGAACAAACAGGCATATTCTTGTTAGTAGGGATGTTCAAACGGTTCGGTTTGTTCAGTTTTTAACCGAACCAGAAAATTTCGGTTTAAATAGATCGGTTCGGTTGAAATTTTCAATAATTTCGGTTTAAATGGATCGGTTCGGTTTAGGCTTTTCAAAACTTATTGGTATTATAATGATTTCATTAAATCAAACCATCGAACCAAATTGAACTTCAATTGTTGTGTATGACTAAGCTCATAAATAAATTATAAATTAGAATTTTTATGAAGATAACGTACGACTTGTTGACCCCTTAGAACTAACTAATTTTATAGAAATAAAATTGTTGCGCATAAATTAATAAAAGTTGGATGCAGTTATAAAGATCTAAATATAATGGCGAATATTCGAAGATTAGTGTTTTATTTTTAATGCCAGTTCGTTGGTTTATAATTGGCATTATTTGATAAAAAAAAGAAATAAATGAAATTCAACCTGCCGCACGAATGGCCGCATGAAATCAGTCTCACCCTTTTCCTCTCTTATATTTATTTTCGCCACTTGCTTACACGTGGGCCACCCCTCTCCCTCTCTTTTGAACCGATTTTTTTAATAATAGAAATTAAATAAATCAAATATCGAAATACGATACTGATTTTTTTTTTTTTTTTTAATAAGTAGAACGGGATGGCTGAGCCCATCCCATGGGACGGGACAAATTATTCCGTCCCGAAATCCGCCAATTAATCAACTAACCATCATTAACCAAAATTAACAAAAAAAAAAAAAAAAAAAAAAAACGGGAACGGGAAGGGTGGACCCGTCCCGAAAATGAAAAAATGGAAAAAAAAAAAAAAAAAAAAACGGGACGGAAAGGGTGGACCCGTTCCGGAAATGAAAAAACGGAAAAAAAGAAAAGAAAAGAAAATAAAAAAAATAAAAACGGGACGGGAAGGTGGACCCGTCCTGCAAATGAATAAAAAACAAAAATAAAAAAAGAAAGAGGGGACGGGAAGGGAGGAACCATCCCAAACTATTATTAATAAGAGAGAAGTGAAAAAAATCTATCGACAGAGAGAGAAATAAAATAAAGACTGACAGAGACAGAAGTTTATCTGCGAAGAAAAGAAAAGACAGAAGTTCATCTGCGAAGAAAAAAAGCTCCAGAGTTAAGGTAATTATTTTCAATAACGAAGTTGAATTTTAAATCGTTAACTTATTAATTATATTTTATGCTGCGTCATTCTATCTATTGTAAAATAATTTAATTAATATTAGTTTTTATTATTGTAATAATAATAATATGTTATGTATTTATTGTTTTGTAGGTTAATTTGTAAAAATAATTAATCATGTTAATGCTGAGGATTTATTTTGGTAGTGAAATACGACCGTAAAGGAGTGGAGTATAGTATTAGTCCTCGATTCTCATTAAGTGTAACTGATGAATACGGTTGGTATGATGTGAAAGGTGAAATTTATCGCCAACTTGGATATTCCGAGAATGAGTATAACCTAAAAGCACATGCACGGGTTAATGTTGGTACAACAGCCCGACGTTATTATGAGAAAATTGAAATCGTGTGCGATCAGAGTTGGAGAGGTATTTATATGCAAAGTATGCGTGCCCAAACCCAGTATACTTTTCTCGATTTATACATTAAGTTGGATCCAATCATCAGTGAAATGGAACCGCAGTTATTCGTTGACAGTATGGTACCGGAAACACAACCAGAACCTCGACAGGCCCAATATAGTGGTAACTATGCGGGTCCCAGTTTCTTCGAATCCTATCCGATACAACAAACACCGAGGCAAGACCTTTATCTGCATCCTTATCCCAATGTGAACGAGTTGTCACCGTCTGTTCAGACAGAATACAATAATCAGAATAGCCCATGGATCGATCCACCGGAGGTAGCTGATCCTAATACTGATTTTGATGATGTGCCGCAAAGTGATGACGAAGACGACGCTGACTCATGTGAGGATGACGCCGACTGGGATGATGAAAATGATTCAGAAGGGGATGTCCGGGATGATACCTCGACACAATCACACCAAACACACCGCGTTCAGGCTGAACATTTTCCTATATCTTACCGTGGTGTAAGCCACCCTGTGGCAAGCTTCAATGACACCTCAGCATTTCAACCCGCAGATGTCAACTTCTTCAGTAGGCCCCAACATCACCATGATAGACTTGCAATAGGTAATGAGTTCTCTTCAAAAGAAGCTCTATGATTGAAAATAAATTATTATCACATCAGAAAGAATATTGAAGTAAAAATTACAGGGAGCAATAGAACTGGTATGGTAGTCAAATGCAAAGACACCAGGTGTACGTGGCGTTTGTATGCCAAGTCGGGATTATTTTCATCTAAGTGGGAAATTAGAACAATTTCAGGGCCACATACATGCCATGTCGATGCTTCTCGTACTGATCATGCACAATTAACTGTAGAAATGATTGCCGATGTTATACGAGAAGATATTAGGGAAAATGTTGCCTTAACCATTAAAAGCGTTAAAGGGCTAGTCCGTAAAGAATACAAGGGAATCACTCCCAAATATAACAAGTTGTGGCGTGGCCGAGAGCTGGCAATCGCACAACTATTCGGTAGTTGGGAAAAATCTTACAACCTTCTAACTCCACTGTTGGAAGCAATTAAAAGAGATAATCCAGGAACAAAATATGGAGTTGCGCACGAACCCACAGGAGATCCAACAGAAAGGTTGTTTAAGGCAGCTGCGTGGGCTTACGGTCCGTGCATTGCTTTTGTTTCTGATCGGCACATGGGGATCAAGAAAGTATTCACCGATAGATATGGTGGTTGGTACGAGGATGGTGGTGAGTGCGTTCATAGATTGTGCTCACAACACATTGCCGATAATTTGATGAAAAAAGTACACAATAAAAAACTCTGTGACCTATTTAAAATACTTGTGAACAAAAAGAAGCCACGGAGGTTTGAGGAGTTCTTCGAAATATTACGAAAGAAAAATCCAGATGCAGTTGCGTACTTAAATAATGTCGACAAATATCAAGATACCAATCATAATGATCCCTAAACCATGGAAGGTGTATCAATGCATGGACAACGGCGCTCGTTGGGGAATTATGACTACTAACGGATCTGAATCGTTGAATGCAGTATTCAAATGTAGCCGGAGATTGCCAGTTGTGGCACTCGTGGAAGACACATATTATAAGTGTCTCGCTTGATTTAGGGATAGACGAGAGAAAGCAATGACTCGCCTAGCTAGTCAACAACTCTGGTCAGAGCGAGTTGAAGAGCTATTAGCAAAAATAATAAAAAAGTGTCTGGAAATGAATTCCATGCCACTTGGTGTGCACGGTGAACACGAGGTCAAGGTGAATGATGAGAGGGTTGTGTACAAAGAACGAGACGGAAATTTTACTTATAAAAAAGAAACTTTCCAGTATAAGGTCATCATAAGTGATGGAAATATAGCACAATGTGCATGTCTCAAACCACAGCTTATAGGTATACCGTGTGCTCATGTACTTGCCATGTGTCGGAACCGGAGATACAACCATAACATATTCGTAAATCAATTGTATTCCGCAAAGACACTTGCCGAAACTTGGAGTGGCCAATTTCACGGCTTTGCCAATCAATGTGAATGGCCACGTTATGACGGTCTAACTATTGTTCCGGATAAAAATAAAATTAAGAAAGGTAGGAGAAAGCACGCTCGTATAGTCATGACAATGGATGAAATGCAAGGAAGGAGAGTGGGACACCAAGCTAGACGTTCGACGTCCGACAGACGTGCAGCAGGTTGGTTAATTTTATTTTCAACAACTGATTTTTGGTTTTATTTCCATTTGAAATATATGTACATAATATATTAATGACTATCATATTGTGTTATTGGTTTAGAGGCTTCTTCTAGTAGGATAATGGGACAGCAAGCAAGACGTTCTACGTCTGACATACATGCAGCAGGTTTTGTAAAATTTTAATATTTATTATTGTTTTATTTCCAAGAAGCTGATCCACTAAGATAGACCAAGTACGGTCTGAAGGACCCGTCACCGGTAATCCCATGATCGGCAGTACCCAGAGACAAGAAACATCCTGTAGCGTTATTGTCATCTCTCCCACGGGAAGATGAAAACTGTGGGTCTCTGGTCTCCATCGCTCCACGAGACCAGCGAGGAGTGCTGGATCAATTTTTATGTGATCCATTTGAGAAACCTGATACAAACCGAGTCTAAGCAAGAATGGTTTGCAAAGGTCATTGTACGCAATCCCAGTCTTTCGAGGTTCCACTCCTATATCTCTGTAATCCTGTCAATGTTATATAAATTGATTAAAATAAAATATTGTAATTCAAATATGTATATAATATTTTATAAAAAAATATATTATATGATTAATGGAGTAACTTACATTGTCATAGATTCGTGAGACCTTATGTTGGTCATGCGGCATCCATAATAAATTGCTAAAATTACTTGCTGACCATGCCGGATCAAAACCAACATCATCATATGCAGCTGCAGCATCTGAAGTGCCACACGGATTACGACTGCTTGACATTCTACATGCATAACGTTTTGAAAGAATTAATAACAATCTAAATTTACTAACCATTCACATTATTAAATAAATTACTAAATTAAGCAAATACCTATGAACTATAAAACACACATGAACATGAATAGATAAATTAAGAAATAGATAAAATAAGAGATTAATAAATTATCTAATTTATCACTTCTTGCAAAATACACTTAACAAACTAATAAAATTAAATCTAGTTAATTTAATTCATTTTCATAATAAATTAAAAAAATAAGTACCTACATTACCTAAATTACTTGCATTACTAAAAATTCAAAATGAATGAACTATGAACTATGAATTTTATGCTAAAATATTCTCAAAATAATATTACGAATTATTCATATCTAATAAATTGCAACTAATCTCAATAATAATTAAAATAATACTATCAACTCTCTCAATTATATGCTATGGACTAATTTAAATAAATAAATTAAACTAAATTAATTTTATCATATCAAATGGTCTAAAAATAAATTAATTTTTCTAAACTCTAATTTATCAATTCTTTTAATTTTTAATTAACAAACTAATAAATAATTAGATAACAAATTAAATTGAAACTTACTATTAATTAATTTCTATACTAATTTATTTTAATTTTATATAAATAAAAAAAATTACCTTCAAAAAATGAGAGAAGCGGCAGAGAAGAGAAGAACAGCAGCAGAGGAAGAGATCTGGCAGAGAAAGAGATTCGGACGGGCTATTATAATCCGTCCCAGCACCGACACCTTTTTTCCTCTTTTCTTTTGAAGGGGGTAGATAGCGAAATTTTTTTTTGCAGAGAGACAGAGAAGGCAGACAGAGGGAGAGGGCAGACAGAGATGGCAGACAGAGGGAGAGGGAATTAAGAAGGGTATGGGACGGGCCCGTCCCTTTTTTTTTTTCGTTTTCTTTTCATTTCCGGGACGGGTCCACCCTTCCCGTCCCGATTTTTTTTTTTTTCGTTTTTTTCCGTTTCCGGGACGGGTCCACCCTTCCCGTCCCGTTTTTTTTTTTTTTTTTTTTTGGTTTTGGTTAATGATGTTTAGCGGATTAATTGGCGGACTTGGGGACGGGATCAGCCATCCCATTCTACTCATATTTAAAAAAAAAAAATTTCAGTATCGTATTTCGATATTTCATTTATTTAATTTCTATTATTAAAAGAATCGGCTCTTTTGAATACTGATATATTAAGTATTATAAGTATTGTATGTAAAAAATACTTTCAAGTATATAGGTATAAATACTTGCACGATGAGGGATAAATACTTCTGTAACGACTTGTCTGAAAGTATATCATCATGGATCTCATTTAAAAAGAAAAATTACGTAGAAGACGTTCATGGTTTTAGATTCGCAAAATTCCTCATAGATCGTGAGAAATATGGATGAGATTGAAATGAAATAAAAAAAATCTAACTCTAAAAACGTGCATGGTTCCCCCATGTGATTTGAGATTCCCCCTACTCTCATGAAAAAAATGTGCATGGTCCTCTAAATACTTTTGTTCTTAGGGATAAATACTTTCATTGTTAGGAATAAATACTTTTGTACGTAAGTATTAATACTTTATGAATAAAAAATGACAGCTGAAGTTTTTTGACATTTTGTACGGGGATAATTGCGGGGACAATTATCACCATCCTAATTTTATACGTTGTTAATTAATAAGAAAAATTAATTAACAAACAGAAGTATTTGTTTTATACATATTTATAAAATGACGAACTATAAGTAAATAAAATAACATGTACGAATTTTTAATTCAAAAATTAGAAGTTAACAAGTTACTAATTAGTTAGAATAATAAATTAACAAATGTATTATAATTTTATGTGTATTAAAATACAACTTGTTATCGAGATAATTATGGTAATTAATTAAGTAACATATAGTTATTGCATAACTAATATAATAGACTTCTCGTTATAATAAATAATTTTTAACCCGAATTGGAATAGTCAGATTATATTGTGACTTATTTTATCTAATCATTATAAGATAATAAACTAAAACATCCCAACACATTTAAAATAAAATAAAAGTTTCATAATAAGATTTTAAATTAAAACATTTCTTTTAAACATTTTCGAACTTGTACGAAAACTCGTTGCTAATTAATAAAGGACAATTAATTAGCAATGAAAAATATTTATTTTTGACTTAAATTTGAAACGACTAATTACACGTAGAATTAGATTAGTTATAAAATAACGAACTGTTCAACTTAGAAATAATTAGAAAAAAATACGTAAAATAGGTAAATATTTCTTTCTTAAAATTTTGTAAAACCAATTTACGTATCTAAATTATAATATAACTGAAAGCATATTATAATACTTATTAGTTTAGTAATAATTACATAATTTATGTATGTTTATAAAAATAGTAGCATTAGAAATTTTTAATAATAAGATAACTTTTGAAATCCGCATTTCGACCGATTTAAAATAATTAGAGTTAAGTTAAAATAATTCAAATAGATAAGTAATTATAATTTTTACAAGCAATTTATTTTCAATTTAAATTATTAAAAATATAAATTATTTTAGGATTAAATTATATTAATTTAGATCAAAGTGAATGATCAATATCTGACTAACCGGTTCAGTCAGACTGACTAAGCCAGTAATTTTTATAAAATCAAAATAATCGAGAATTTGACTTACACATTAATTGGGGCAAGGGTTAGAATAATTTAGAGTAGATCTTAATTAGTTATAATTACGTAATTTCATATCAGTAGATCTAGTACAAGTCTGATCCATGGACTGATCTGGCTGACACGCAGCTTGGAGCATACGCGGATACCGCTTATTTCAATGAGAGTTAGCTGTTGCGTCTTCAGCCATTCAGGTGTGGGATATCTGAATTATTCTTTTCGTGGGTGTACTCTTACCAGTCGATCCATCTGACATGATATCTGCACTTTATTTTTAAGGAGATGTATTAAAACTATAGAGCATGTTTATCCTTTCTGCACTATAGGTAAAATTGTATAATCCCTGAAAAATCTGAATTTATTGTATTTTAGGAGTGGAGTAATTAAATAATATTATATATAAAAATTATTAGAATATTAGGTTATTAGTTGTCTTCTACTCGTGGAGGACAATATATTATTGTTTTATGGGCATACGCATGCAATGGTGAGAGCTGAGCAGGGCCGAGTGACTTCGTTCCGTCTTGGTATCACTTGGCATGGGACGACCCGACAGCCACTGAGCCAAGCGTCACTTAATTCTCGAATGGCCTTAGGATTTATTTTATATGTATAAACTTTGATCATACATCTTTTTCGATTCATTTTACCATTACGTGCGGGTTGGATGCGAGGCCTGAGGCACAAACGATTCGGGATTTATTCCTTCCCTACATTAAGAGTTACTTTGCCTAAAATGGGATTCTAAGGCCGGCAAGTCTTGGGTAGAATCTTGTGCGGGATTTCAAGACCGGTGAGTCTTGAGATCGGCGAGTCTTGGGTAGAATCCATGTGTGTGATCCTATTGGTCTGGTCGTATGGTAGAGTTCTCTCCTGCTCATGAGGGAAGAGATTAATTATTTTATGACTTGTATTGTATGATTTCTCCTATTTTATATGTTTGGGTCATGAATTGTTAAGCGAGATGACACGCTGAATTTTGATATAACCATCGGCTAGCGTGCTTATAACTTGTGAGCAATGCTCAATATCACTAGGCAACGTGTATCATTGCGTCTATGATCACAGTCCTTGGATTATGTTATTCGGATCTTTTGATCCTATTGGCAAGGCACGAGATGATTTACTTATTCCGTATTATTATAATAATAATTATAACTATTATTATTATTATTGTTGTTGTTGTTGTTGTTAGTGTTGTTGTTGTTATTGTTGTTATTATTTGGGACGCACAGTGCTAGGAGTATTGGATTCCGACTTGATTTCTATCTGATATTGTATCTTGATTTTGGATTTATTTCGCATGTTGGCAGATTAATCGTATCATGGCATCAATTAAAAATATATTAAATCCTATTAGATATTGATATAGGTTCACACTTGTGCATATTTTAAATTACATTCATAATTGAACGCGATTTATAAATAAAAGTGCTTTGACCGTAGAGGATCCCTGAGAGGATAATCCTGGGTCACATACTGGGCAATTTGTTGCTCACCCATAAGTTATTTTGTGGGTTTTAGGTACAGGTTATGGCGGCCCGTAGCAGGAGTTATCAGGAGTTGTCTCCGATGGCGACATCGCTTGACTTAGCTAGGGTAAGGATTTTGTTAGATTTACGAGTCTCGTATTTTATGTATTATATATATACGGGCTTGATAGATCATGTATCCCCTTCACTAGATGATGTTATTTTGGATCCGAGACGGATCAGACTGTATGATATTTATATTTATATTTGTTTATCTGTTATTTGACTGATGCTTGATATTTTATATTATTGTGCTTCTGTTGCCGTTTGATTTATTATTTTATTTATCTTAGCCTTGCGTACTTAGTGATTAATTAAGCACGAGGTGAGATTGATCACACCTTAATCCATAATTTCTGATTTGGAGTGTGACAATGAGTCAACCCTCTTTAGAAATATCTCTTATAGATCTATCTACGAAAGTCGTAGAAATTTTGTTTTCAAGTTGAGAAAATGATCCATAAAATCGAAAGATCAATCATTGCGCGCAGAAAATATCTGAAGGACTAACCGTCATAACTTTTTTTTCACATTAAGATATCAGAGTTGAAGTATTTGTAAAAGATCATTGGACAAGCAAAAAGCGAGAAATCAATGTCACAAAATTGAACAGTCAATTTATTTCTAAAGCTAAAAATAATTAGGGTTCCTTCTAATTCTTGATATGAAAAATTAAGCAAAGTAATGACTTGAGTGTGAGGTAGTTGGACTCGATTTCATATTTTCTATAGTCAGGCACAAAAAATTATGGAAACAATGAGATCAATTGATCTTTTCTTTTCTTTTTTTTACGAATTTTGATGAGTTATAACATAAACATACATAGTTGAATGGACTCAAATGGCAATTTGAGTCAAATATAACAATCTCTACTTTGAACTAAATTGCATGCAAAACAAACTAAAAACATAAAACATTAAACAAAGATAAATATAAAGATAAAGATAAACTAGTTATTGCTAGAAACAAAATTACTAGCTCAAAATAATTATAAACAAACTGACATCAAACTTGAACAAAGTTTGAACAAAAGTTAAACTTTACAATTTGAAGAGGCTTTGTGAGTATATAGGCTGGATTCGACTCGGTACCAATCTTTTTCTTGGTAACCTTGCCTTTTGAGATCGCATCTCGAACATAATAGTACTGAATGTCAATGTGTTTTGTCTTTTCATGGTACATGCGGTCCTTGGTCAAATGAATCGCGATTTGATTATCACAAAACACCATAATGTGACCCTTGAAAGAAGACACCTCAGTAATTGCCATGTATTCAGTTTTGGTACTTGAGAAACCCATCAAAGAATGCATCTTGTCTAAATCACCCACAAAATCAGCATCAACAAAATATGTTAGTGCCTTGCTATTATCAACCTCTAAACGAGCATTAATAGTACCTCTCAAATAGCGAAAAATTCACTTCATCGCTTCCCAATACCCTTTTTCGGGATAAAATACTATCTACTTGTCACATTAATGGCTTGAGCTATGTCGGGTTGAGTATACACTATCAAATACATAAGACTCTCAACTGCACTCAAATATGAATCATTTTTCATATATTTCTTCTCATCATCAGATTTTGGACTTAAAGCAATCGAAAACTTGAAATGTGTCGCAAGAGGTGTTGAAACAACATTCGCTTTCTCCATGCTAAAACAGCGTAGTACTTTTTTTAGCAAAACTCTTTTGTGAAGGAAACAATTTTCTTTTAGACATTCATTGTGATCTCCATCCCAAGAATCCCTTTGGCAGCACCCAAATCTTTCATCACAAACGCCGAACTTAGTTTTTCTTCCAACCTCCTTGTTGGTCCCAAAGGCACCTAGAGGGAAGGAGAGGGAGGATAGGTCTTTTTAAACTTTTAGTCTAAGTTAAAATACTACACATGTCTACAAGTTATTCGTGCGCGGTAACTAGAATAACTTTAATGTAAGCCAATAAATATGAAAGTAAATAGTAGAGTTTAGAGACACTTGACACGAGAGATGTTTACGGAGTTTGGCACTAACGCCTACGTCTCAAGGGCTTCATGATCTTCTTGATGATGCGCCTTTCTTTATCCAATGAGAAATGAGTATAAGGTAAAACCGATGAGCATTTACAAAGCTTAGTAAGTCACACAGCCTGAGCACGAAAATGACTCAAGAGCACTAAAGACTCTAATACAAGAGAACCGAGCACTCAAGACTCTAGTGTTTGAATGAATAAAATATATCTCACAAATTACTCTAATTCTTATAAGAGATTAAGTATGGTGAAGTAGATTTTCAGTTGTTGAATGAGTATTGAAGTTTCAAGATCAAGCAACCAAGGTAGCTCTCTTTTTGAGTTGAGAAGAATATTATTGACGGCTGGAGCACACCCAAGAAACCTAGTATTTGCTTTTATATAAAGGGATAGAAGCAAATCTAGGTTTATAGACGTTACCATATCTGACATCTGTCTTCCACAGCCTATAGCGATTCATCCATTCATATTATGAACAAAGTTAATTCATTGAAGTTGTAGATCTCAGTATCCTAGAAATTTCAAGCTTTGATTCACTCAAATCGGAGTTCATATGATCAAACGGCGGCCAAAATATGAAAGGTGTGCATGTTGCTAAAATTAAACCACAGAACCGTTGCAATGGTTAGCCTCTGAAAATCTTACCGTTCAGTGACGGTTCCAATCGAATTAATCCATCACACGCCAGTATGACCATTACAACGGTCATCAACTGTTTTGACCGTCTCATTCTTCTTCTCCTTAATAGTAATCTCGGATGCAACAATATTTTCCTTCAATATTGTCAAAAAATGACATCTCTCGAAATAAAGAACTTTGATCATTTGGAACACCACAACTTATACTCATTTACATCTTCGGAATACCTAACAAAAACACACTTCTTTGATATAGGCTCAAACTATCCTTCATTCGCATGAGCATAAACGGGACAACCAAACACCTTCAAATTTTAATAATCGGTCGGATTACTTGACTACACTTCTTCAGGAGTGTTCAACTCAATTGAAGTGGTAGGAAATCGATTCACCAAATAGCAAAATGTGTTAATGGCTTATGTTCAAAACTTCTTACCAAAATCCATATTTAAAAGCATACTCTTAGACCTCTCAAGTTGTGTCATATTCATCCTTTCTGCAACGCTATTTTGTTGAGAAGTGTTAACCACCGTCTTGTGCTGAACAATCCATTTGACCTTATAAAAATTATCAAACTCACGATTGCAAAACACCAAACCATTATAGGTTCTCAACATCATCACTTTCTTTTCCGTTTGGTTCTCTAAAAGTGATTTGCATTATTTGAAAGTGCGAAACACATCGATTTTCTCTTTCAAAAAGAAAACTCAAACATTCATTGAGAAATCATCAATGAAAGTAAGCATGTAACAAGAACTTTTATCTTTAGATAGCTCGCGAGAAGACTCCCAAACATCTGAATGAATGTAGTCCAATGTTTCTTTGGTCAAATGAATGGCTGTGAAAAAACTCAACTTCTTATACTTGCCAAATAAACAATGCTCACAAAACTTCAAATTGCTCGTGCATTGGCCACACAACAAGCATCTCTTGCTCAAAATGGTCATTCATCTCTCGCTCGTATGCCCTAATATGATATGCCACAACTTTATAATATCCACATCCAAGATAGTACCTGAACATGCAATGGCAGCTGAGCCCGTGACTGTGAAATCTTGTAGGAAATAAAGAGTTCCAATTATTTTTGCTTCATGATTGTGAGAGCGCATTTAGAAATCCTGAGAACTCCACCTTCACTTTAGAACTTGCACCATTTTACCTCAAGACACCCTAAAGAAATCATATTCTTTGAAAAATCGGATGTATGCCTCACACACGTCATTCTTTGGACCTTTCCATCATAGAACTTAATTTTTACCGAACTAATTCCGATAACATTACACATGTTATTGTTAACCATGAGAACCTTACCATCAGGCTCATAAGTATTACACCAATATCTATTTGGAGCCATGTATTGCGAATCATTCATATCCACCACTCAGCAGTCGATGTCATCAACATTGGTCTCTACACACAAAAAGTATCAATCATGTCACACTCGGCCACATTGGCCTCCTCATCCGAATTACCTTTAGTATCCGTCTTTTGTTTGTCTTTGAACTTGAAACAATCAGCCTTAATGTGCCCCTTCTCTTTACAATAGTTACATGTAAAAAATTTACGCCTAGACTTCAAACGGGTCCTTGTATCTTTTGAGTTTCGGTCCTATGACCTACCTTGATCAACAACCAAACCAACACCTTGACTCACTTTCTCATTATTGGTCATTTTATTATCAATGTACAACTTGGCTTGCAAATTGCTCTTAACATCCTCAAGAAAAATCTTGTCTCTACTATAAATCAACATGTCTCTAAAGGCATTGTTTGATGTGGGTGATGAGCATAATAACAAAAAAGATTGGTCCTCATCATCCACCTTAACATCAATCTTATATATCTAAGTCATTCAAAATAGATGCCAACTCTAAAATATGATCGAAAATTGATATACCTTCAACCATGCGAAGGATGTTGAGGTGCAATTTCAACCATAATCAATTAGTGATGGACTTCTTTTTCATGTAGATGTTCTACAATTTCTCCCACAAATTCTTAGCGATTTTATCCGATAGAACCTCTTGCAATGTCGAATTGCTTAAACACAATTGAATAATGTAGAGCACTATATCATCCATATCTCTTTATTTCTTATCTGTCACCGCATTAATTAAACTTTCTTGATCAAAAATGACATTTTTATCGCCTTAGCTTGACAAAATTACCACCATACACACTTGACATAATGCAAAACTTATACTCTTCCAATCATACTGTAACCTTTTTTTGTTTTTTTTGATAAAAGGCTTATTAGCCCGTTTCATATTACTGAAACTAAAAGAGAAGTTGTCTGGTACATCGCCAAATATGAATAGTCCAAATATATCAACACCTAAAAATAGTAAAAGACATAGTCTGTTCCTATCTAATTAATATTACTAAACATTTCAACTTAAAAGCGCCTAATGATTTGAGTCAGCTTGTTCTTCTTCTATGTCTGGTGTCACCAGCAGCTCCGAGCCCTGTCCTTGATAAAACACCATCTGCAGATCCACACCTGTAGGGGAATGGCATCCACATCATATGGCATCCATATCATATGGTATCCAATAAGGGACAAGCTCCCTAGTCTGTTTCTTGAGAATCCCTATCCAGTAATGAAGTAAAGAGATAATCAAGAGTATAACCATGCGAAAAGTGTGAGGTGTAACAAAATTAAAACATCGATCATTCTGAATTTTCCAAACTGTCCAACAGAATGCACTAAACATAATTAAGAAAGCAGTTTGATGAGCTGTACTCAATTTACTAGAAAAATCAATGATATCCTGAATAGAGGTCCAATCTTTATAAAAAGAGGAACTATGGCCCATCCAAAACCAGATTTTTTATATAAATGGGCATAACAGAAAAAGGTGATTAATATCTTCTACCCCTATACAAAATGACACTGTGTACTACCTTGCCATCCCTTTTAATGAAGGTTAGCTTTGGTGAGAATTTTATTTTTAGCAAGTAACCACATAAAAATTATGATTTTAGTAGGGATAGGAAGTGACCACCAAAGCATAGGTCTAATGGGAGCAATGCCTCTGAAGTTGAGAAATTTGTACATGGACCTAACTGAAAAAATGCCTGAGGTGTCCCATTTCCATGCCAATTGGTCAAAATCATGTGTAAAGGATATTGAACTGATAAAATACAGTATGGTATACCATTCTTGCATCTGAAAAATATCTAATTGTCTATTAAAAACTATGTTATGCCCTTGGGAGTTGATCACCTCCCTCAAAGTAATAGTTTGGTTACTGCATATAACAAACAAATAGGGGAAGGTAGTGGCTAGTGAGCAGTTTTTGGTCCAAGTATCAGTCCAAAATTTCAATGTGCTCTGTTTACCAGGACAATATTTCACACTACATTGGCCTAATGTATCCAATCTAAGAATTGATTTCCAAAAAAAAGAATGTGGTATGTTGGATGAGAAATAGTATTTATAGGTTATGATAGTTTTCCAAAGCCCTTGGTATGAAGGGTCTTTGAATTTCCACCACTATTTCATCAATAAAGCTAAATTCATTTGTCTTAAGTCTAGGATATCTAATCCGCCAAATTCTTTCGCTAAACATACAACCTGCCAATTAACTAAGGAGTATTTCTTTCTACTAGTAACTGTGCCTTGCCAAAGAAAACGACATCTGATTTTATCTAAGTGTTTTACAACATAATCAGGTATATGATATACTGATAAAGTGTATAAAAGAATAGAAGAGAGGACATAATTGATAAGTGTAAGTCTCTCTCCAATAGAGAGCATGTTATCCAATTTTGTAATCTTTATTCAAATTTGAAAATTAGAAAGTCCCAATCCTTTTTTTCTGAGAGGAGAGTTATGCAATGGCAACCCTAGATATTTGATGGAGAATTTTGCTAATCTACAACTAAAAACCTGTGCTAAATGTTGGCCTTGTAACCTATCTGCATTAATAGTATACAGTTCAGTTTTCTGCAAGTTCATTTGAATATTAAACAAAGCCTCAAAGGTTTTCATAGCCTATAAAACATTTTCCTACATTATGTTCCTCTGCTTTCATAGTCCATACTGTAGCTATTCAATTTCCCGAAACCCAATTCACAAATTTCCTAATTTTCTTATTTACCAATTTACTCAAGCACCAAATGCAATAATACCAAAATTCACCAATAATTACCCAAACCACCGAATCACCACAGAAAATACTAAATTTAAAAAACCCAATTCAGCAAAAATTGAAATTGTCCAATTTCACAGTGTGTCAAAATCAATTTGGTTCCGAAAATGAGTAGAAAAATTATAAAATTATAGCTCACATGTGACTGAACAGAAGCGACTTTTTTTTTCTTTTTTTCAAATGAATCTTTGCGCGGTCCACCAATACTGATGTCGCGGTTCACGGTGCTCTGAGTTGCGGTGCAGAAAATCTTGACGAACGGCGGTTCGTGATTCACTATCACGGTGCACGAAAGCGCTTGGTCTAATCAATCTGTAGGAAACAAGAAACCCACAATAGCAGTTGAACAGTTGAAACTGCCGATCGAACAATGGGCAGTAATAGTGACAAATTTGTCAGAGTTTTTTTTTTTTTTTTAAAAAAAGAGAGCAAAAGAAAATTAAAATTAGTTTGTATTAAACTTTTTTTTACTCTCTTACAGAAAATACATATATGCAATAACATAAACATATAAATAGTCAAACTCGAATAACAATTTGAGTCTAATATAACATTTATAAACATTGAGAGTATTATTAAATTACTAGCTTTTTTTTGAGTGAAATAAAAGCTAGTAATTTAATAATAGTCGCAATATTATAAATGTTATATTATTAAATTACTAGCTATTTTGTTCTCAGGTTGCGTATAGTTGACTTCATCGGAACAATTAGATTCCGTCTTGACAACAGCATTTTGATAGGCAATAATGAGTTTAATAAAATATTAATATGCAAGGGCCTCGGTTGATAATAGAACCTTAATGGCCTAAAAACAAAAAGAAAATCTGATTCACTCAAACCTATATAAGTATATAACAACCTAGCTTGAACTCCAGCCAAAACCCCTCTCTCCGATATTTTGGAACATCAAGCAACTCTAGTCTACCTGATACCATTAGCATGTCGACAGATTCAATTAATATATATATATGTCAATGTCCCATAAAACATGGAACCCGACTCATCTAAATGTAAATGTCTTTGGAGTCTTTGTGACTCGAAATTTATGAAATGCCACATGATGAAACGCGACCCAATTGGAAGCTTTCAAAGCTGAACAACCCACTTAACCCACAACTGGAATCAACTTATATTACACCCGACCCATTATGGTTATTTGTCAAAATTTTCTTGTACCTGTTTCCATGAATTAGATAGGAAACATCGGATGGTCTAAAGACATACTGGGGTAGGGATTAGGTGCTAAAACTTCCCTTTCAATTGAGGTCTGCTCTTCTAAATTTCTCTGCGGTAGCCATGACCAACTCCACTTTTGACCTAAATATATCCCACAAAATTATATATTTGAACGACCCTTCATTAGCAAGACCTCATCAAAAGGCACTTTAAAATTTCATAAAAGCATAAGCTTTTTTAGGCGCCACAATTAATCATAATTCATATTGACAAAAGATCTAAAATTGTGTCAGTCAATTTAGATGTATTTATGTTAAATGTTGATTATGTTGGTTGCACCTAAAAGAAAGCTCTCTGCTTTTTGTTTGGTCAAACCACACCTTCAGTATATTATCAATCAAAGATCTCCAGCAAGGATTTAAATCCAAAACAGAACAACGGAGATTTAAAGACACTTCTGTTTGCACATCTATTTGATATAATTGACAATATTTTTTACTTAAAAAATTAAAATTATAATGTGTTCTTCGTTAGTTAGATAAGGTATCAAACATGCACAGGTGCCATCTCTAGTTAACACTACTAGAATTATTTGTACTCTTTAAATTATTTGTACTAGAATTATATACGCCAGAACTAATTAATGTTATCTTCATATTGAAACGTTGGCTACCTAAGCAAAAACCTGCTAATTTCAAATGTTGTGTTGTGTTCATCATTCAACTCTTTTATTCTATGGACCATGCAAAAATAAATGTTAATCTGCTGATGCAGCAATTAATATATATATATATATAGTTAATACTACTATTGATTTCACATTAGAGCTTGTGCTACCTCTTTCCGAAAAAAATTATTGATTGGGTAACAATTTTTTAAATTTAAATCTTTTTTTTTTCTTTCAAGAGAAGATATATAAAAGATTTTTAGTCGTATGCTATACTTTATTAATTCAACTATGTACGAATATAATTTCGTGAATGCAAACGAACTATATCATGTGGTGAAAAGAAATAAGGCAAACTTAATGAACTACTTTTAACTTCAAATCATGTAACTTATATATATAGTCATGTACAGGAACTAATTTTAATACGTATATGGATGGTGTACAAGTATCTGCAACTATAAAACACACTACAAGGCCACATACTGCGATCCAGAAATGCAAGGCCTTGTAAACGTTGAAAGAAAAATTAAGGCAAAACAATTAAAAAAAAGAACGTGGCAATAAAAGGCAATGAAAGTCAAGCAAAGTCTGTCATGAAAGGGTCGTCAAGCAACAACTCCGGCCAAGGGGTTGCACTCTTCTCATAAGATGTGCCATATCCATCTCCTTGGTTCAAAATCGACATATCAGTGAGAGGTGGCAAAGATGACTGAGAAAATAGGGGTGTCATGGGTATCTTATTTTCTTCGGTACAGTATGAAGATAAAGCCTGTTCATTTGTGTCATTGTTCATGGACATGTCAAAAAGAGAGAATGGCATATCAATCTCCTCGCCTAAACCCAACGGTTGTTGAACATTTCCCGGTGAAGGCACTGAAGGAAAGGTGCTGATCAGGGGTGAGCCCAAATCACAACTAATATTATCTAAATCAGAACTGGCGCCCCCCATGCTGGTAATGCTGTTGGTGCTTGTGCTTGTTGATATGGCTGCTGCAGATTGGAGGAGACCTTGTAGGTATTGGATCTTTACGGCTTGTGCAGCTTCGGCTTGGAGACGAATGGACGGGTCGGCAAGCCCGTGAAGGCTAGCTAGAGCCAGCAACTGGGGTAATGCAGCAAAGAAGTCTGTTCTTGGTCGGTGGGTCATCGGATCGAATCCCATTTGTATGAGCTTCTTTTTCAAATGTGTGTTCCAGAAGTTCTTTATCTCATTGTCTGTCCTTCCCGGCAGATGCGTTGCAATTGCTGACCATCTATACAATTCAGAAAAATGTATCAACAAATTAGCAAATAAACATCTAATTTTTTTAAAAAGTTAAGATCAGAAATTTAATCACTTATCCAATACAATTTTTTTAAAAGAAATATAATAATTACTTGTTGCCAAGGACTGAATGAAGGTTGAGAATGGTCTGTTCTTCTTCCTGTGAAAATTTGCCCCTCTTTATATCCGGTCTCAAATAGTTGGTCCATCTTAGCCTGCAGCTCTTTCCACATCTATTCAACCCTGCAAAGAGAATTAAAACATATGTATATTCTTCTTTAATTTATATTAAAAAAACAATTAGACGTTTTAAGTCATTTCCTAAAAAATTAGTTTATAAATTGAATATTGGGAGAAACAAAATTTATTGAGGGGTGGTAATTAATGAAATGTATAGTGGCCTTACCAGCTAATTTTGGTAGTGTTCTCCAGCTGCCATGGCCATGCTTGGTGATGTAATCAATTAGCCTCTGATCTTCTTCAGGGGTCCATGGTCCCTTCTTGAGCCCATTTTCATCACAACACGGAGACCTCCCCATTGATTATTAGCGTTGCTTTGAATTGGGGCTGGCTACTCATTAAGTGACTCCTTGCTTGGTTATATAGTTGTTAATCACACCGGGTTTTTAGAGCTTTAGTTAAGTGATATGAGAGAGAGACTGATCAGTGACTAGGTCAACCATATGTTTCCCACATAATCCACATTGAATGCACGCGCCAGGCATGTGACTGTTTAAATTCAACAGGAAGTTTTGCAAGGTTTGCCATAATTTCCTGTGAGTGTTCAAGTTATAAAAATTGACTATGCTTCCAAAATGCTATTTACGAAATTAAAAGAATAGTAGTAAGTATACTAATATATCATAAGAAATAACTTTGATCTAGTGGTTATATATGATATTATTATTAGTGTGAAAAGTTGTAAGTTTGAAATTCCATTGTAGGGTATATTTAAATTGAAAATTGTGATCTTTATCTTTCTCTCCAAAAAAAATATCCTAACCTATGCCTATCTGTGTATTATTATGGTTCAACTGCATTAGTGTAAAATATAAATTTCAAAGTCTTGTTAACTATGTTCGCCACTACGCCTTATAAATTTTATAGTATTTTCTATCATTTATAGTCGTTGATTTTCATATATGAAAACTTAAAATATTGATTTGATAAAGAGTAATATAGATCCAAAATAATACAAATTATATTTAATATCCGTTTTTCTGTACATTTTGTTTTACTAATAGGAGGAACAACATTAGCAAACTTGGGAAGTCTCTATCTTTTTAGTTTGTTTTATTGCGTATTATATATTACTATGCATGTGTTTCTTATTTTGGTGCGCCGGCGATCAAGCCCATCCATATAGATATTGATCATGTATATATTTGTTGATCAAGATAGTCATCGGTTATCATGTGTCGCAAACATTACCGTTATTAAGATCGAGTAGAACTAGGGTGTTCTTAAGCTCACCAAAGTGTTTGGTGAGCTTAATTTTAAAATTCATCAAATCGGTTTTAAATGACGAATTCGAACCATTGGAATCCGCCTACCTTATGGGTGATGCGTCTACATGTGAAAATTTTAAACATTCGAATTAATTTAGTATAAAGTCAATCGGTCAAAATTAGAAGGTTAATAAATTAATTTTAGTGCATTCATTTTTTTAACGTTTTTTGACGGCTTGACTTTATATTAAATTAATTCGAATGTTTAAAATTTTCATATGTAGACACATCACTCGTAAGGTAGGCGAATTTCAACGATTCGGATTCATCATTTAAAATAGATTTGATGATTTTTGAAGATAAGCTCACCAAACATCTTGGTGAGCTTAAGAACAACCTAGTTCTACTCATTAAGATCACACTTGTCAAAATATTGATCATATATATATATATATATTGAGGAGGGTTCCAATGTCTCATGTCTTTCATACCTCATATTTTATATCTTAGTTTTCAAAGTCTAAATTGTCGATCCGAATCGTTCAACATGATATTTATACTAAAATATGTCTAGAGATAAAATTTTAAAATTTTAAAATTTTTTTTTACTATTTTTTAAGATATGTACAAAATCACTGTTTTTGATGTTAAAAAAAATAGTGATTTTCTACCCATCTTAAAAAATAGTAAATTTTTTTCAAAAATTATAAAATTTCATTCCTAATCATATTGAACGGATCTGATCGATAATTTAGACTCTTTGAAAATAAAAATATAAAATATAAGGTATGATGAGGTATGAAAAACATACATGAGGCATTGGAACTCTTCTCTAGCTCTCTCTCTCTATATATATATATTAAACCGTTCAACATCTTAATTTGCTGTTCTTTCTTTCCTTTTTATTTCTTTTTACTTCATGCTTTGCATAAAGAATTGAGTGTATGTTTCTTAACTTGTATTTTTTTTTCAAGACGGGTTTAAATAGAGGCATGTGTGCCCATATATAGTTATTGGCCCGATATTTTTAAAAATATCAAAAAAAAACAAATTATTAAGAATAACTGGATTTTACAAAAAAATTTAACAATGTTCAAACCGCCGATTTTTTCGGCGGTCTGGAACTTTTATTCCGAACCGCCTAATTTTCGGGCAGTCCGAGAATTTTTTATTTATTCTGAACCGCCGAATTTATCGGCGGTCCGAGATTTTTTTTAAAATTGTTTTTTTTTTTTGCAAATCAGATTTGCACCTGTGATTAATATAGCAAACTACCTTCAAAAATCATGAAAATTGATCGACATATAGTTTTGACATCGTAGAACAGGACTATGAAGTTTCATACAAAATCTCCAACAGGTCATATGATATCCGCTCTCAAAAATTGCTCGAACAGCTGAATATTTCATTATGAGCTCAACTTTGCACATCTGGTTAACATAACAAAACACCTTCAAAAATCGTGAAACTTAATCGACATGCAGTCTTGACATCGTAAAACAGGACTGTGAAGTTTCATACAAAATTTCTGAACAGATCGTGAGATATCGGCTCTCAAAAACTGCCCGAACTGCTTAATATTTCATTATGAGCTCAACTTTCCACATTAACATAGAAAAACACCTTCAAAAATCGTGAAAATTGACCGACATCCAGTCTTGACATCGTAGAACAGGATTGTGAAGTTTAATACAAAATTTCCGAACAGGTCATCAGATATCGGCTCTCAAAAATTGTCCGAACTGCTGAATATTTCATTCTGAGCCCAAATTTGCACATCTGGTTAACATAATAAAACACCTTCAAAAATCATGAAAATTGGCCGACATGCAGTCTTGACATCGTACAACAGGAGTTTTGAAGGTGTTTTGCTATGTTAACCAGATGTGCAAAGTTGGGCTCAGAATGAAATATTCAGCAGTTCGGGCAATTTTTGAGAGCGGATATCATACGACCTGTTTGGAGATTTTGTATGAAACTTCACAGTCCTGTTGTACGATGTCAAGACTGCATGTCGGTCAATTTTCATAATTTTTAAAGGTGTTTTGTTATGTTAACCAGATGTGCAAATTTGGGCCCATAATGAAATATTCAGCAGTTCAGGCAATTTTTGAGAGCCGATATCTCACGACTTGTTCGGAGATTTTGTATTAAATTTCACAGTCCTGTTCTATGATGTCAAGACTGCATGTTGGTCAATTTTCATGATTTTTGAAATTGTTTTGCTATGTTAACCAGATGTTCAAAATTGGGCTCAAAATGGAATATTCAGCAGTTCGGGCAATTTTTAAGAGCCGATATCTCACGACCTGTTCGGAGATTTTGTATTAAACTTTACAGTCCTGTTCTACGATGTCAAGACTACATGTCAGTCAATTTTCATGATTTTTGAAGGTGTTTTGCTATGTTAACCAGATATGTAAAGTTGGACTTAGAATGAAATATTCAGTAGTTCGGGTAATTTTTGAGAGCCGATATCTCACGACCTGTTCGAAAATTTTGTATGAAACTTCACAGTCCTGTTCTACGATGTCAAGACTGCATGTCGGTCAATTTTTCATGATTTTTGAAGTTGTTTTGCTATGTTAACCAGATGTGCAAAGTTGGGCTCAGAATGAAATATTCAACAGTTCAGGTAATTTTTAAGAGCTGATATGTCACGACCTGTTCGAAGATTTTGTATGAAACTTCACAGTCCTGTTCTACGATGTCAAGATTGCATGTCGGTCAATTTTCACAATTTTTGAAGGTAGTTTGCTATGTTAATCAATTGTGCAAATTTGATTTGTAAAAAAAAAAAAAATTTAAAATTTAAAAAAAAATCTCGGACTACTGACAAATTCGGCTGTTCGGAATAAAAAATAAAAAAATAAAAAATTCTCAGACCCCCAAAAAAATCGGCGATTTGGACATTTTTAATTTTTTTTTGTAAAACTCGGTTATTCATAATAATTTATTTATTTTTTGGTATTTTTAAAATTGTCGGGTGATTGGCTGATTTCACAATAATCTTTCGTACCAACTACATACGACTAGGAATCAACAACATCAGCAGAGAACTTCTCTCCATTGTTTTATTTTTCTTAATTTAATTAGAGTGCTTAAGGTTCCTTTAATTTCTTAATACTTGACTAAAACCACCTCATGATTTTTAAACATGTATCTCGATCCCACACATAATATAATCTTAATCAATTGAGTTAGATGTGTTATGAATTTGATACATTAACCTTGACAAATTAACAATATTTTTGAAAACTCAAATTAGATATAATCCCCCCCCCCCCCCCCCCCCCCCCCCCCCCCCCCCCCCCCGCGGCCACACACACAACATAATGGGCACTTTTAGCATTCAAAAAGGTATAAATTAATAGAGTATATAGGCTATGGCTTGCATGCTTGACATGTAGGCTGTAGCTCAAACAGGACATGCTAATA
>CAXKVR010000095.1:0-32863 GCA_964058845.1 Carex sylvatica
ACTATGCTCCCGATCAACGGGATATAAATCGGTGGATCAATAGGCAAGATGCTCTTCTAAATTAATATTGGGGTCCCAAACAATATGAACAATAAGAAAACCCGGCACAAGTACCACCATATCAAGATCAATTTCCTCAATAATTTTCAATACCGGGCGAATTTCAACCACCACAAGGCACCAAAGCACAAATGGTTTGAATTTGCCAACAACTCTATGCACAACGTATAGAGGCTCAAGAAATGAGAACGGAAATGAGAAACAAAATGAGGAACATACACAATCAAGTTGATCTCAATGCAAGAAACATCGGCTTATTCCGTAACTCACAATCGAGTCTCACATCTCGATTCATAACGATGTATGGAGTTGCCTCATGCACCTCGGATCCTCAAGAAGAAGAGGGACCTCAAGACGCTGGTCCATCACATCAACGAGGCAACGAGTAGCAAAATTTAATTTTTAAATTCAATGAACTTTTATTCTTTTAGTTGCATGTTAAATTTGAACGTTTAATTAGATTTAAATTGTAATGTGAATTGTTTGAATTGGTTGTGTTTGTTGCAATTGGATGAATTATGGATTTAAGGGTTAAATTGCATAATTATTATATCTTATGAATTGTGAATTGTTTATAGGATTGAAATGTAAAAAGGTCATTTGCATGACTTACTTGAAGTGCTATATTATGAAAATTTGTTGATTGATGATGATGTGTATAAAATGTAGGAAGTGATGTAGAAATTGTATGAATTGATAACTTATCAAGGATTAAATTGCAAAATTGTTGAATGCCTATGCTTGTATATCTTGGAATATTGATAAGTTATATGGAATGTTGAAACGCATAAAATAAATTGACTTGTGTGCATATGTAAATATGCATGAATTGATTTATCGAATAACATTTTTATTTTTAAAATGTATTTGTCTCTTGTTGCGAACAATGGAAGAATATATCCTCAATTATATTTTATTTATCGGTATAATATTACTAAATTGAGGGGAAGTGCATATTTTGAGGGATAGCACTTTGAAAATGTACTTATTTGTCTCTCTTTCGTCGATTTCCAAAAGGGAGAGAAATTGGTACCAATGACTAGACAATGCGAAATTAGACTTATAAATTTACTCGCATTGTATGTTTTTTAAAATCGTCAAAAGGGGGAGATTGTTGGTTGTAGCAATAATCTTTTTCGTCTATTTGACTAATTTGCAAAAACATACAATTATTGAATTTTATGATTTCTTTTAATTTTGAAAAATATGTAGGTTCAAGTTAAATGAAATTTCATAATGGAATACTTAGACCAAAGAAATCATGAATACACTTATCAAAAATTTGAATTGTAAAATCATAAGCTTGGTAAAATAAGTTTAAGGCTATTTAAACAGGGATAAAATGTTGGTAACGTTTGTAAAATGTTGTAACGTTTTAGGCATGTCTGAAACGCTGAAGAAATAATTGATCAAACTCAGAAAATAAAATAAAACGTTGTAACGTTTTCGTAAAACATTGTAACGTTTTAAGTTGTCAGAACAGCTGTAATATAACTGTGCAAATCAATATGAAACGTTACAACGTTTTACAACTGTTGTAACGTTCCAAGAGTGTTAGAGCTTTAAGCACAACTGTATCAGAATTCAAAATAAAACGTTGAAATGATTTAATTAATTCTGAGCTTTAGAAATTCATGTTTTTGATCAAGTTTGAGTCAGTGCGAAATGTTACATAACGTTATATAATCGTTGGTAACGTTTTAGCTCACTTAGCTCATTTTTGAGCTGTTTCTATAAATAGGGTTTTGGGCTTTCTTTCCAAAGAATTCTAGCCAACCCTAAACTTCTAAAACACGATTTTTTGAGAGCTTTAGTTACTCCATTGTTGTGAGAGCTTAAAACTTCAAAATCCCTTAAACAACCTCAAACTCACTTCACTAATATCAAGTTAGATTAGATTAGAGTGATCTATTGAGTGTTTCTCTTGAGTAGCTTAAACTTAGAGACCTTGTTCTCATCTCTAGGAGGCCGTGTGACTTCCCTTGGTTGTAAGGGCTCGCCGGATCTCGTTTCTAGTTGGCCGATTGACTTTCTGCTTGGATTGTAAGGGCTCAACGGTTCACAAGTTGTAATCATTTCGTATTGAGTAATAGAAAGACGCACTTAGAAGAGGTTGCGAAGCCCCGGAGATGTAGGCCTTTGGTTTGCCGAACTCCGTTATCATTCCGCGTGTCAAATTTCTCTAAACTCTTATATTTACTTTTAATTGTGATTATTTTTTGTTTTTAGAGTAATTAGTGGTGCCCCAAATTCAACACATTGTTGTGAGAGCTTAAAACTTCAAAATTCCTCAAACAACCTCAA
Source organism: Carex sylvatica (assembly GCA_964058845.1). Lineage (NCBI taxonomy): Eukaryota > Viridiplantae > Streptophyta > Magnoliopsida > Poales > Cyperaceae > Carex > Carex sylvatica. The sequence goes on from CAXKVR010000095.1 coordinate 2,365, forward strand.
ATCCACTTAACTAATCTTGGGTTAGATTAGGTTAGAGTGGTCTATTGAGTGTTTATCTTGAGTAACTTAAACTAAGAGACCTTGTTCTCATCTCTAGTTGGCTGATTGACTTCTCACTTGAATTGTAAGGGCTCAACGGTTCACAAGTTGTAATCATTTCGTATTGAGTAATAGAAATGCGCACCTAGAAGAGGTTGCGAAGCTCCGGAGACATAGTCCTTTATTTTGCCGAACTCCGTTATTATCCCGCGTGTCAATTCTCTCTAAACTCATCTATTTACTTTCAATTGCAATTTATTTTCAGTTTTTGAGCTATTAGCGGTGCACTTAGTATGACAACACTGACTGACATATGAAAGTATTAATATCAAGTATTACAAGTATTTATACCTATGCACTGGAGTATTTATACCTATGTTGTCAACTATTTTTGTTAGAGAAATTTTAACGCATTGACGGGGAAGGTTGATGGAAGGATGCAGGGTCCCTACTACTTCATTTGATGAAGGTTGATGCAAGACCATTGAGGCCTAAAAAAGGGTGATCATATCGTTATGCGTGCAAGTATTAATATTTTATTTTGCAATAATTAATTTATTGTATTTTAGTATTTATACTTATGAAAGTTAATGCAAGGTGAGTGTGTCAACTGGAAAAGAGAACCATATAATTAGTATGGACCATAATATAATTTTTCCTTAATATCGTTGGAGGATAGAGGGGGACAAAAATGTGGTGATAATTATAATTATTCAAAAAATAAACAACATTAACCCAGGGTTATGGTCGGTCCTACTTTATATTTACTCCTCAAAATTAATTGGGTGTAGGGAGGTAGGGGGAATTCAGATGCTCCCGGTACCGTAATAGGGAATCTTTTATTGGATCTAGACCATTCTTTTTAACTTGGCACGAATCATTAAGCACAAAAATGATGTCCCCCGCACTAGCTCGGATCTCAAAGCTACTGAGAGTTAATCTCAAACCGTAAATTGAAGGGAATCTTTTACAATATTGGAGAGGATATTTGTCCATATATATATACCAATTGTTTTGCCTAGTTGTTGAAGGGATTCTTCTTAGTCCCTGTTAGATGTAAAAGCTGATTTTAGAAGACAATTCATCATAGCGCCGATCTCCGGTAGGGGAAACTGGATTATCAATTTATTTTTATCATCTGTATGATTTATTATTTTAACATATTGTGATAGAAATAAGGGAAAATTGTGAAAATGCCACTCCAAAACCTTCAAATTGTGAAAATGCCATCCTTAACTTTGAAATTGTAAAAATGCCACTCCAAACTTCATTAATTGTAATTTTGCCACTCCAAATAATTAATGACTAAAATACCCTCCCAAAAAATTTTCCACCTCTTCTAACTGCAGAAATTTTTTGGAGTCAACCACGCAGAAACCCTAGATTTTGTCAACTACGCAAAAAAATTCTGCAGTTAGAAGAGGTGGGAACCGGGTGGGAGAAGAGGAGTTTGGTGATGGGAGGGTATTTTAGTCATTAATTATTTGGAGTGACAAAATTACAATTAATGAAGTTTGGAGTGGCATTTTTACAATTTCAAAGTTCAGGATGGCATTTTCACAATTTGAAGGTTTTGGAGTGGCATTTTCATAATTTTCCCTAGAAATAAATATCTCAAGTGTCAAGCCTTATTTATAGCCAATCTGAAATGTTCGTCACTTAAATTTAAATAGAGTATTTTTTTTTCGAACTTTCAAATCCAAATAATTAATGACTAAAATACCCTCCCATCACCAAACTCCTCTTCTCCCACCCGGTTCCCACCTCTTCTAACTGCAGAATTTTTTTGCGTAGTTGACAAAATCTAGGGTTTCTGCGTGGTTGACTCCAAAAAATTTCTGCAGTTAGAAGAGGTGGAAAATTTTTTGGGAGGGTATTTTAGTCATTAATTATTTGGAGTGGCAAAATTACAATTAATGAAGTTTGGAGTGGCATTTTTACAATTTCAAAGTTAAGGATGGCATTTTCACAATTTGAAGGTTTTGGAGTGGCATTTTCACAATTTTCCCTTATTTCTATCACAATATGTTAAAATAATAAATCATACAGATGATAAAAATAAATTGATAATCCAGTTTCCCCTACCGGAGATCGGCGCTATGATGAATTGTCTTCTAAAATCAGCTTTTACATCTAACAGGGACTAAGAAGAATCCCTTCAACAACTAGGCAAAACAATTGGTATATATATATGGACAAATATCCTCTCCAATATTGTAAAAGATTCCCTTCAATTTACGGTTTGAGATTAACTCTCAGTAGCTTTGAGATCCGAGCTAGTGCGGGGGACATCATTTTTGTGCTTAATGATTCGTGCCAAGTTAAAAAGAATGGTCTAGATCCAATAAAAGATTCCCTATTACGGTACCGGGAGCATCTGAATTCCCCCTACCTCCCTACACCCAATTAATTTTGAGGAGTAAATATAAAGTAGGACCGACCATAACCCTGGGTTAATGTTGTTTATTTTTTGAATAATTATAATTATCACCACATTTTTGTCCCCCTCTATCCTCCAACGATATTAAGGAAAAATTATATTATGGTCCATACTAATTATATGGTTCTCTTTTCCAGTTGACACACTCACCTTGCATTAACTTTCATAAGTATAAATACTAAAATACAATAAATTAATTATTGCAAAATAAAATATTAATACTTGCACGCATAACGATATGATCACCCTTTTTTAGGCCTCAATGGTCTTGCATCAACCTTCATCAAATGAAGTAGTAGGGACCCTGCATCCTTCCATCAACCTTCCCCGTCAATGCGTTAAAATTTCTCTAACAAAAATAGTTGACAACATAGGTATAAATACTCCAGTGCATAGGTATAAATACTTGTAATACTTGATATTAATACTTTCAGATGTCAGTCAGTGTTGTCATACTAAGTGCACCGCTAATAGCTCAAAAACTGAAAATAAATTGCAATTGAAAGTAAATAGATGAGTTTAGAGAGAATTGACACGCGGGATAATAACGGAGTTCGGCAAAATAAAGGACTATGTCTCCGGAGCTTCGCAACCTCTTCTAGGTGCGCATTTCTATTACTCAATACGAAATGATTACAACTTGTGAACCGTTGAGCCCTTACAATTCAAGTGAGAAGTCAATCAGCCAACTAGAGATGAGAACAAGGTCTCTTAGTTTAAGTTACTCAAGATAAACACTCAATAGACCACTCTAACCTAATCTAACCCAAGATTAGTTAAGTGGATTTGAGGTTGTTTGAGGAATTTTGAAGTTTTAAGCTCTCACAACAATGTGTTGAATTTGGGGCACCACTAATTACTCTAAAAACAAAAAATAATCACAATTAAAAGTAAATATAAGAGTTTAGAGAAATTTGACACGCGGAATGATAACGGAGTTCGGCAAACCAAAGGCCTACATCTCCGGGGCTTCGCAACCTCTTCTAAGTGCGTCTTTCTATTACTCAATACGAAATGATTACAACTTGTGAACCGTTGAGCCCTTACAATCCAAGCAGAAAGTCAATCGGCCAACTAGAAACGAGATCCGGCGAGCCCTTACAACCAAGGGAAGTCACACGGCCTCCTAGAGATGAGAACAAGGTCTCTAAGTTTAAGCTACTCAAGAGAAACACTCAATAGATCACTCTAATCTAATCTAACTTGATATTAGTGAAGTGAGTTTGAGGTTGTTTAAGGGATTTTGAAGTTTTAAGCTCTCACAACAATGGAGTAACTAAAGCTCTCAAAAAATCGTGTTTTAGAAGTTTAGGGTTGGCTAGAATTCTTTGGAAAGAAAGCCCAAAACCCTATTTATAGAAACAGCTCAAAAATGAGCTAAGTGAGCTAAAACGTTACCAACGATTATATAACGTTATGTAACATTTCGCACTGACTCAAACTTGATCAAAAACATGAATTTCTAAAGCTCAGAATTAATTAAATCATTTCAACGTTTTATTTTGAATTCTGATACAGTTGTGCTTAAAGCTCTAACACTCTTGGAACGTTACAACAGTTGTAAAACGTTGTAACGTTTCATATTGATTTGCACAGTTATATTACAGCTGTTCTGACAACTTAAAACGTTACAATGTTTTACGAAAACGTTACAACGTTTTATTTTATTTTCTGAGTTTGATCAATTATTTCTTCAGCGTTTCAGACATGCCTAAAACGTTACAACATTTTACAAACGTTACCAACATTTTATCCCTGTTTAAATAGCCTTAAACTTATTTTACCAAGCTTATGATTTTACAATTCAAATTTTTGATAAGTGTATTCATGATTTCTTTGGTCTAAGTATTCCATTATGAAATTTCATTTAACTTGAACCTACATATTTTTCAAAATTAAAAGAAATCATAAAATTCAATAATTGTATGTTTTTGCAAATTAGTCAAATAGACGAAAAAGATTATTGCTACAACCAACAATCTCCCCCTTTTGACGATTTTAAAAAACATACAATGCGAGTAAATTTATAAGTCTAATTTCGCATTGTCTAGTCATTGGTACCAATTTCTCTCCCTTTTGGAAATCGACGAAAGAGAGACAAATAAGTACATTTTCAAAGTGCTATCCCTCAAAATATGCACTTCCCCTCAATTTAGTAATATTATACCGATAAATAAAATATAATTGAGGATATATTCTTCCATTGTTCGCAACAAGAGACAAATACATTTTAAAAATAAAAAATGTTATTCGATAAATCAATTCATGCATATTTACATATGCACACAAGTCAATTTATTTTATGCGTTTCAACATTCCATATAACTTATCAATATTCCAAGATATACAAGCATAGGCATTCAACAATTTTGCAATTTAATCCTTGATAAGTTATCAATTCATACAATTTCTACATCACTTCCTACATTTTATACACATCATCATCAATCAACAAATTTTCATAATATAGCACTTCAAGTAAGTCATGCAAATGACCTTTTTACATTTCAATCCTATAAACAATTCACAATTCATAAGATATAATAATTATGCAATTTAACCCTTAAATCCATAATTCATCCAATTGCAACAAACACAACCAATTCAAACAATTCACATTACAATTTAAATCTAATTAAACGTTCAAATTTAACATGCAACTAAAAGAATAAAAGTTCATTGAATTTAAAAATTAAATTTTGCTACTCGTTGCCTCGTTGATGTGATGGACCAGCGTCTTGAGGTCCCTCTTCTTCTTGAGGATCCGAGGTGCATGAGGCAACTCCATACATCGTTATGAATCGAGATGTGAGACTCGATTGTGAGTTACGGAATAAGCCGATGTTTCTTGCATTGAGATCAACTTGATTGTGTATGTTCCTCATTTTGTTTCTCATTTCCGTTCTCATTTCTTGAGCCTCTATACGTTGTGCATAGAGTTGTTGGCAAATTCAAACCATTTGTGCTTTGGTGCCTTGTGGTGGTTGAAATTCGCCCGGTATTGAAAATTATTGAGGGAATTGATCTTGATATGGTGGTACTTGTGCCGGGTTTTCTTATTGTTCATATTGTTTGGGACCCCAATATTAATTTAGAAGAGCATCTTGCCTATTGATCCACCGATTTATATCCCGTTGATCGGGAGCATAGTGCATTAGACCCGAAGTAGCAGTAACTAGAACTCAATTTATCTTAGTTAACTAAGAAGCCAAGTTAATCGGAAAGAAGTAGTGTTGATCCTCCGGTATTTCAATACCATTTGCCCGAATGATTTTATAGATGAGATGGGCATATGGCAAATGAGCCACCGTGCTGTCAAAAGCACTTTGCATGTGACGAAGGATGATGTATAGGATGTTGAATTGTTTGTCATCCTTTTGAATAAGATGGCGTAGATAGTACATGGGTCCCCATTCAAGGTTGGTCTTTATGGTAGATTTAGGAACAAGAATGTTATTGATGAATAGGAAAAGCAATCTATGCATGGATGGAAGATGAGATACATAGACTGGACCACAACCGATGTTGTTTCGGTCAAACCATTTCTTGTAATGATCGACCGTATCAACGGTCATTTGAGTCCAACCCCTTAAGATATATGTTTCCTCACCCTTATTCGGCAATTCAAGCCATTGTGCCACATTTTCAAGTGAGAGATGAAGTTATTTCCCGCAAACTCATGTGGTGAGATAGAACGAGTTTTTCTTAATTATAAGATTGGCATAGAAGGTTCGTGTAAGAAGGTCGGTATATGGTTCACAAGCGGTCAAGATTGGTTCCCACCTCCAATGGTTTATAAACTCAATTATTTTATCATCTTCGGGTTGACGAAAGGTAACCGATGCCTTATGAAAATAGTAACAATCCGATAAATGCTGGTTCTTAAAATTGAACATGAAATTCTCATATCCCGTTGCATCCCGAAATAGGTATTGGTTGGTTTGTTCAAATTCAAAATTAGATTCAAGGTTTGCACCGCTACCTTAACCTTCCTCAATTCCTAATCAAAATTTTTTCTTTTCCTTAGAAACTGCACTTTACTTTGGAGCCATTGAATCAAGTTAAAATTGAGAAATTACCAATTGAAGAATTAAGCACCAATCCGAGAAGAGAATGAGACTTGAAGCAGAGTGGTGAAGTCGGATCTTCGATCGAACGGTCGGATCGCCGGAATTCAAACTAGGGTTTTGGTTAGGGTTTAGAAGAAGGGAGGAGAGAGAGAGAAACTTGAATTTGAGGGTAGATTCGGGTAGAGGGAAGAGATGAGAAGGGAAATCCAAAAAAATATCTTGATTTGGTTGAGTATAGTGACCGGAATAGGAGGAGATAGAGAGAAAGGCGGAGAGTGAGAAAGAGATAAAGAGAGGAAGAGAGGAGGCATGAGTGGAAAAGAAGAGGAAGGAACGGGTCCAGATCCGTTTAAGTGCATTTTTCGTCTAAAACGTTACAATGATTTATAAAACGTTACTAATATTTTCTCAATTACTGCATGATTTTTCTAAAACGTTATAACATTTTCAAATCGTTACGTAACGTTTAGCACTGACTCGAAATGACCTTTTGCCAAAAATTATATTTCTCAGATTTTTAACATTTGATTTAAATCGTTACCAATGTTTATGAAACGTTACTAATATTTTTATACAACATTACCAACGTTTTTATACAACGTTACAACGTATATAAAATGTTACCAATATTTTACTCAAATACTGCATGATTTACTTGAAATGTTACAACGATTTCAAAATATTATGTAACGTTTAGCACTGATTCGAAACGACCTTTTTGCCAAAAAATCAATTTCTCAGATTTTCAACATTTACTTTAAATCGTTACCAACGTTTATATAACGTTATAACGTTTTCTCTATTTTGCCTGTATTAGATGAAAATGTTACCAACGTTTTATAAACGTTACCAACGTTTTACCTGTATTGCCAGTTAATTGAGTACATTTAATGAAAACGTTATAACGTTTTATAAACGTTACCAACGTTTTGCTTTGGTAGACAAGTCTTAAAATGAACTGTTTTGATTGCTATGAATTCTTTTGAAATGAGGATTTAATATGCCTTATTCTCTATGTTCTAGCATGCCTAATTTGAACCTTAATTCATTGTGTTGTTGAGTATTCAAGGGTTTTGTAAATATATCGGTAATTTAATTTTTGGTATCAATATGTATGAGTTATATTTCACATTTCTCAATGTGATTCCTTATAAAATGTTGTCTTATTTCTATGTGCTTGGTTCTAGAATTAAGAACCAGATTTTTGGATATCATTATGGTACTAGTGTTGTCACACATTATTGGTACGTTGCGGAAGTGAATTTCATAATCATTTAGACTTTGGATCATCCAAAGAATTTGTGTGCAACAACTACCGGCTGCAACATACTCGGCTTCCGTTGTGGAAAGGGCAACCGAGGTTTGTTTACGACTCGACCATGAGACAAGTGATCCACCAATGAATTGACATGTACCACTTGTACTTTTTCTATCCATTCGATCTCCGGCAAAATCGGCATCGACATATCCTATCAAGTCTAAATCTGATTGTTGGCCATACCATAATCCCAAATTTAAACTACCATTGACATATTTAAGTATTCTTTTAACGGCTTTCAAGTGTAATTCTTTGGGATTTGCTTGATACCGAGCACATAGATATACCGCAAATATTATATCGGGTCTACTAGCGGTTAAATAGAGTAGGCTACCTATCATAGCTTGGTATTGAGTGATGTCGATCGATGTGCCGTTTAGATCCGAGTCAAGATTTGCATTGGTTGCCATTGGTGTCTTGCTCGTATTGCTCTCGGTCATTCCAAACTTCTTGATCAATTCCTTCGCATATTTAGTTTGGCTCACAAATATGTCTTCCAAGAGTTGCTTGATTTGAAGTTCCAAGAAGAAATTCAATTCACCCATCATGCTTATCTCAAATTCACTACTCATAAAAGAAGAAAATTTTTCGGCAAGTGCCGCATTAGGTGAACCAAAAATTATATCATCTACATAAATTTGCACCACCAAAAGTGATTCATCTCTTTTCTTAGTGAAAAGAGTTGTATCATTTTCTCCTCTAACAAATTCTTTCTCCTCTAACAAATTCATTTTCAATTAGAAATGAACTTAGTCTACCGTACCATGCCCTTGGGGCTTGTTTGAGTCCATAGAGTGCTTTTGTGAGTCTATAAACATGAGTAGAAAATGTAGATTCAACAAAGCCTTGTGGTTGGTTCACATATACTTCATCATCTATGAATCCATTCAAAAATGCACTTTTAACATCCATTTGAAATAGTTTGAAATTTTTATTTGAGGCATATGCTAAAAGCATTCGAATGGATTCTAAACGAGCTACGGGTGCAAAGGTTTCTTCAAAATCAATACCTTCCTGTTGCTTGTACCATTGAGCTACCAATCTGCTTTGTTTCTAATAACATTTCCATCCTCATCCTTTTTATTTCTAAAGACTCATTTAGTACCTATTATTATTCTTTCATTTTGTTTAGGTACAAGTTCCCAAACTTTGTTCCTTTCAAATTGAGCAAGTTCTTCTTGCATGGTACAAATCCAATTATGATTTACATTTGCATCTTTAAAATTCTTAGGTTCAATATGAGATACAAATGCACAATGTCCGATTATTTGATTTAATCCGGACCTAGTCTTAACCATTTTCCTTAGATTCCCAATTATATTAGAGAGAGGATGAGAAGGTACTTCCCTTAGGTCTTCAAAAATTTGATACTTAATTCGTGGAGGTTGTATCTCTTCGGTTTGCATACCATTAACTATTGGATCCGTCTCTATATTGATTGCATCTACCACTATTGGATCCAACTCAACATTTGTTCCATCCATGCCGGGTTGAGCCCGCTTGGATTGATTCTCAATTGTGTCAGTGCTTGCCTCGACTTCATCTTGGTCAAGAGTTGGGACTTCAATACCTACAATTTGAATACCTTGCTCGACCTTTTGATTAGCACCTTCATCAAATTTAACATGCACGGATTCTATAACAATCTGTTGTGATGCTATGTATATTCTATAGGCCTTACTTGATATTGAATACCCTACAAACACTCCCTCAATTGATTTAGAATCAAATTTTGTTACTTTAGGAGATTCATCAAGAATAAAACATTTAGACCCAAATACTCTAAAATGAGATATTTTTGGCTTATACCCCTTTCATAGCTCATAAGGTGTTTTATTCAAAATAGACCTTATGCTTACGCAATTTACCACGTAACATGCCATATTAACGGCTTCGGCCCAAAGGTGTTTAGGTAATAAATATTCATTAAGCATGGTACGGGCAAGCTCAACTAAGGTTCGATTTTTCCTCTCAACTACCCCATTTTGTTGTGGTGTACGACGAGCCGAATACTCATGTTTATATCCCATTTTAGAGCATAGTTGATCAAATTTTGTATTTTCAAATTCTCCCCCATGATCACTTCTAATCCTAATGATTTTTTATCCCTTTTTATTTTCAACACGTTTGTAAAATTAGATGAAATTACTAATTGCTTCATCCTTATGTTGTAGGAACAAAATCCAAGTAAAACGACTATAATCATCTACAATTACATATGCATATTTCTTTTTGGCCAAAGTTGGTAAGCTAATAGATCCAAATAAGTAAATGTGTAGTAATTGTAGGGGTTCATTGGTTGAAACCATGTCTTTGGATTTAAAACTACTCTTGGTTTGTTTACATTGAACACATGCATCACATAATCCTTCAAGTTCTAGTTTATGTGTTGGTAACCCACGAACTAGGTCTAATTTAACTAATTTTCTAATGGTATCAATTGAAACATGACATAGTCTACGATGTCATAATCTAGATCCGATTGATATGGCACTTAGGCAAGTCTCACCGGAATCAAAATGGGTAAAGTACAAGTAATAAATATTTTTCTTCCTTTTATCCGAGTATATTAAAGCATCATCCAAAAACCTAACTATGTGACAAGTATCGATATCAAATTTTGCATAATAACCGGAGTCGCATAACTTACTAACGCTAAGTAAGTTATAATTTAACCCATCAACAAAGTATACATTTGATATGATCAAGTGTTGGTTACCAATTGAGCATATTCCAATAATAGAGTTCTTTCTTTGATTATTTTTAAAGGTAACCGTACTCCCATCATATGGTTCTAAGAGTTTAAAAATAAATTTATCACCGGTCATATGGTGTGAGCATCCACTATTAATGATCCAAACACTTTCCTTTTGAGTTGTAATCAAACACACCTACAAAGTATATATTAGTTATTGTTGAGATAGTAACTAACATATACCTTGTTTTAATCTCCCTCTTTGTTTTTGGCAATTTGAATAAGCTAGGGGAGATTAAGTGTTAATTTAAGCTAATTTAGCTTTAGGAACCCACACAACATTTTGTTTGTTGTATGCATTACTAAATCTGCATTCCTAAATCTACATTCTAAAGAGGTGTGGCCAATTTTACAATAATAATTACACAATGTAATTGATGATTTTTTAGAAGTAGAACCTTGTTTGAAAGTGAAAGGGTATTGGTATTTCACTTCATGCAAATTATTATTGTGTGTATCAAATGACTTATTTGCAACTTTAGATGATCTTTTGTGATGTTGGGGAACATCTCTTGATAAACCATTTCTTTGAGTTTGATTTTGGAAATTATTTTTATTTTTAAGTTCATAAAATCATTCATCGGGTTCCTTGAAATAAGTTTTGTTGGACCTTTTTGGATTAAAAGTGTTTCTATCATTACTTTGCAAATTATTTTTGTTCTTATTATTTTTATGACTATACTTATACTTGAATGCATGATTTGGTTTAGCATTTGAGAATTGAGAAGTATTTTCTTTACCTAATTTCTTTTGCAATGGAGTATTACCATTCTTGGTGTGGAATTGAAATGTAGTATATTCCTTGCAATCAAAGTTAAGTTTTTTTTAAAAGTTTTTGTTCATTAACCTTAGTTGACATTTGAGAATGTTTTCATATTTCTTTCGGGCCTTGTATGCGGTTAGATTCGAATGAGGATTTACCCTTCTCGAATCCAAGACTAATTTTGTCTATTTTGCGATAAAATTGACCATTGATTAACTTATCCACATAGTAAGGATTTAGAATAGTGACATTTGAAAATTCACTAGGAGATCTTAATGCCCTTATCTCAGTTTTATGAGTTTGAATTTTTACTTTTAATATGCCTATTTTACCTATATGTGATAATTTTAAATTCCTAACCTCACATTCTAACTTGTCATTTTTAGCAATTAATTTTTGAATAATACTTTCCTTTTCAACCAAGATTATATTTGACTCATCAAGAAGAGATTGCCACCTAGTTTCATCATCATACCGTGTTAGAATTTTATTGGTGAAATTGCTTGTCTCATTGGTAATTATATAATTGATTTTATCAATTATTCCACTATATTCTTCACCACCATCAATTTCATTGACAAATTCAATTTCGGTTTCATAACCATCAGGACTAGGTTTTGAATGTACCTCATTAGCAAAGCTTGTTGATGCATCAATCTCACCATCTCCCTTCTTGTTGTATCTTGATTTAGCAAGATCCATGAGAAAGTTGATAGTAGTTTGATCGGTGATGTTCTTGCTTGCAATAATTGAGTCCATGTCGATTGTAGAGGAATCTTTATCTACACTTGCCATCAATGCAAGGTTGATCTCTTGTTCATCCTTCGACTTCGGTTTGGATTGCTTCACCTCGCTATCATCCGAGAACAATGCTTGCATTGCTTTGGCCTTCTTTTTGCCTTTGTACCATTCGTACTTTTGCTTTGGCCTTTTATCTTGTTGCCCTTCACCATCCACATTCTTCAATTGAGGAAAGAGTTTGAAACAAGTTTGGATGGTGTGACATTCTCTATGGCAAGCAAAACACATTACTCGTTTGCTTTTCTCTTCTCTTTCCTTGTTGTATTTCCTTTTGAAATCAAGCATCCCTTGGAACATCTTAGATAAGAGAAGGGCATCTTTGGATGTTTCATGGTCAATTTTGTTGATGAATTGATCATTTGATAGACAGATATTTGAGGAGCTAGAGGAGTTACAGTTTTGTGCCGAAAAAGCCATGATTTTGGATTTTGAGCTTTGCTTTAGCTCTCCGGATTGCCGAAGCTTCTCTTCAAAGCTATGGAAATGTGCATAAAGGTCATCCAGTGTGAATGTGTCATGCGTGCCTTGGATTGCTTCTAGTGCACTCACCAATCCGGACCATCTATCCCTCATGAGCATCACCCTCAATAGCTTACCTACAACTTTATTATTAGAAAACGGTTCTCCCAATTCGGTAAATTCATTTTGGATATGCATAAGTCTATTATACACATCCTCAATGCTTTCACCATCTTCTACTTTAAAGTTTTCAAATTTGACCTCTAAACCGGTTATCTTAGTATGTTTAATTTGGGTGTTACCCTCATACTGGTTTATAAGAGCATCCTATATTTCTTTTGTGGTTGAGGAGCTACCAAAGATTGAGGCAACCGATTCACTAACCAAGTTAAATATGGCATTGGTTGCAATATCATTATCTTTATTTATTTATTTGGATTCGAGAGTCTCACTTTGACTATCACTTGCACCCTTGGTAGGAGTGGGGGTGTATTTTGGTATGTATTCATTTTCAATCACATACCATATCTCAAGAATGTTTAGATAGTTATGCATAGTTTTCTTCCAATGCATAAAGGTTTTGGTTGTGTTACCAAAAACTAAGGGTTCTTTTACATGTCTATAAGGTGCCAGTTGTCAAGTTGATCTAACTATAATTAAGTGTGTCTTAATTTGAGTAACTGTCTCTGATACCACTTTGTTGAATTTGGGGCACCACTAATTGCTCTAAAAACAGAAAATAATCGCAATTAAAAATAAATAGAAGAGTTTAGAGAAATTTGACACGCGGAATGATAACGGAGTTCGGCAAAACAAAGGCCTACGTCTCCGGGGCTTCGCAACCTCTTCTAGGTGCACCTTTCTATTATCCAATACGAAAGGATTACAACTTATGAACCGTTGAGCCCTTACAATCTAACCGGAAAGTCAATCGGCCAACTAGAAACGAGATCCGGCGAGCCCTTACAACCAAGGAAAGTCACACTGCCTCCTAGAGATGAGAACAAGGTCTCTAAGTTTAAGCTACTCAAGAGAAACACTCAATAGATCACTCTAATCTAATCTAACTTGATATTAGTGAAGTGAGTTTGAGGTTGTTTGAGAGATTTTGAAGTTTTAAGCTCTCACAACAATGAAGTAACTAAAGCTCTCAAAAAATCATGTTTTAGAAGTTTAGGGTCGGCTAGAATTCTTTGAGAAGAAAGCCCAAAGCTCTATTTATAGAAACAGCTCAAAAATGAGCTAAGTGAGCTAAAACGTTACCAACGTTTTCTAAAACGTTACAACATTTTAGTTCAAAATGTGATTTAGGGTTTTAATTTTTTGATAGCTCAGCTAATCGATTAAAACGTTACCAACGATTGTATAACGTTATGTAATGTTTTGCACTGACTCAAACTTGATCAAAAACATGAATTTCTAAAGCTCAGAATTAATTAAATCGTTACAATGTTTTTAAAACGTTACAAAGTTTTATTTTAAATTTTGATATAGCTGTGCTTAAAGCTCTGATACTCTTGGAACGTTACAACGGCTGTAAAACATTGTAACGTTTTATATTGATTTGCACAGTTATATTACAGCTGTTTTGACAACTTAAAACGTTACAATGTTTTATGAAAATGTTACAATGTTTTATTTTGTTTTCTTAGTTTGATCAATTATTTCTTCAGCGTTTCAGACATGCCTAAAACGTTACAATATTTTAGAAACGTTACTAACATTTTATCCCGGTTTAAACAACCTCAAACTTACTTTACCAAGCTTCTGATTTTACAATTCGAATTCTTGATAAGTGTCTTCAGGATTTCTTCGGTCCAAGTATTCCATTATGCAATTCTATTTGACTTGAATCTACATATTTTTCAAAACTAAAAGAAATCATAAAATTCAATAATTGTATGTTTTTGCAAATTAGTCAAATAGACGAAAAGATTATTGCTACAACCAACACAATGGAGTAACTAAAGCTCTCAGAAAATCGTGTTTAGAAAATTAGAATTGGCTGAGATACTTTGGGAAGAAAGTCCAAAACTCTATTTATAGAAACAGTTGTTTAATGAGCTGTTTGACTTAAAACGTTACCAATATTTTAATTCAAAATTTGATTTAGGGTTTTAACTTTCTGAAAGCTCAGTAAAATATTACCAACGATTGTAAAACATTACGTAACGATTTGCACTGACTCAAACTTGATCAAAAACAAGGATTTTTGATGCTCAGATTTAATTAAAATGTTACAACTTTTGTCAAACGTTACAATGCTGATTTGATTAAATCGTTATAACGATTGACAAACGTTACCAACGTTTGTGATTAAATTTGAATTTGATACAACTGTACTTCAACATTTCTGATATTTTTAAATCGTTATAATGTTTTATAAATGTTACAACGTTTCAACTTCCTTCTAAGTTTGATCAAGCTGTTACTTCAGCGTTTCTGACAGGCTGAAAATGTTACAACGTTTTACAAACATTATCAATGTTTGTTTCCAGTTTAAACAACATCAAACATACTTTACCAAATTTATGATTTTATAATTTATATTCTTGATAAGTGTCTTCATGATTTCTTCAATTTAAATATTTCATATTGTAATTTCATTTGACTTGAACCTGCATATCTTTCAAAAGTATAAGAAATCATAAAATTTAATAATTGTATGTTTTTACAAATTAGTCAAATAGACAAAAAATATTATTGTTAGAACAACAAGTGTCATATTTAAAAAATACTTGCAAGTATATGTATAAATACTTTGTGACGACGAGCCCGAAAGTATGTCATCATATATCTCAGCTAAAAGAGAAAATTGCGTAGAAGACATTCGTAATTTTAAATTTGCAAAATTCCTTATAGATCGTCAGAAATGTAGACGAGATTGAATTAATAAAAAAAATCACATCTAAAAACGTGTATGGTGCCCCATATAGTTTGAGATTTGGTTGGAGAGACAATTATTTATGTAAAAATTATTTACCTTATGGTCATGTTTGGTTGTGGACTAAAGTTAATAAGGTTTTGGTTATTCCAACTTAGGTCGATCTAAATTATTCATATTTGGTTGATATCTAAAGTTATACCTTGACTTAAATTATTCCTTGTTTGGTAAGAATTTGATGGCTTAAGGCATGATTTGATATTACAAATTATTTTGTCCTACAAAATTTGTAATAACAATAATAAAACTATTCTTCGTATTTTTTTCTTTTCCTTTTCATTGAAAAAAATTCTACAAGAAAATGAGTTATGTATAAATTAATTCTATATCTTAGAGAATCACATTGTATTTAATGAATCTTATTTAATTAAATTTATATGTGTACTAATTTATTTGTCAAAAATATGTTATGTTGATGAACAAATTTTTTATTATTTTGTTGTACAATTTAAAAAATATTTTATTTAATTATTTTCTAGATTGCATATTTTATTGATTTAAAAAGTTATGTCATTTAAAAAAATATTGATTCTATAATTAATAAAGTTATAAGTTTTCTTATACGTAAATGAAAAAAAAAACAATTGCATATTTTGTAATTCTTAAAAAGTGATGAAAAATAACAAAAATAATAAAAAGTTAGGTCTCATACTCAATTAAAATTAAATCATCTAGAGAGGTGGTTTAGTTTAGGCCAATTTAGTCAGGCCTAAAGATCGGCTTATACCGTCTTAGTCCAGCTCAATTAAACTATGTTTGGTGAAATAAGTGAGGCATAAAGTCCTTATTCCACTGTTTAGTCCACAACCAAACATGACCTATAGGTATAAATACTTATGTTCTTAGATATAAATACTTCCGTGTATGAAGATTAATATTTTAGAAAAAAAAATCAGTACTGGAGTTTTTGTGGTCCCAAAGCAATTATAGAAATTAAATGCGGAGATAAATGGGGGGGGGAGGGGGGGGATAGAGGTGGGGATACAATTATCAAAATCCTTATTTTTTAGTATGAAAAGGGTTTCAATATTTCATGTCTTTCATATCTCAGTATGTCTCATATTTAATATATTTGTTTTCAGAGTCTAAATTATTGATCTGAACCGCTAAACACGCATGATATCCATACTAAAATATGCTTGGAGATAAAATTTTATAATTTTTAAAAACTATTTACTATTTTTTAAGATAGGTACAAAAGAACTTTCACTAGTACAAAAAACCCCTTCACCGACCCTTAACCACTGACTGTTTTAAGCAAAGCATCAGTGTTGCTCATACTACACTGACTGTTTTCTCAAAACAGCCAGTGTTGGTGCTCAACACTGACTGTTTTCGAAAAGAGTCAGTGTTGAACACCAACACTGACTCTTTTCTAAAACAGTCAGTGTTGAGCACCAACACTGACTGTTTTTAGAAAACAGTCAGTGTTGAGCACCAACACTGACTCTTTTAGAAAAGAGTCAGTGTTGAGCACCAACACTGACTGTTTTAGAAAAGAGTCAGTGTTGAGTACTAACACTGACTCCTTAAAAACAGTCAGTGTTGGTGCTCAACACTGACTCTTTTCTAAAACAGTCAGTGTTAGTTCTTAGTTGTTTTTTTCTTTTCAAATATCATAATTAAAAATATATTATTTTGGTTTGAACATTTCATTGAACACATGTAATACATTAATTTATTTAATAAAATCTTTGAAGTTTTTACAAATATGAATTAAATAATTGATTTCAACCAGAATTTTGCGTGTGTTAACAAATTTTATAAGGGAATATTCAAATTAAGTAATTTGTGGATTTTTACAATACAATTAAGTCTTTTAAAATTTATAATATATTTTTAAACTTTGATTAGTTGTTAAGGAAATACGTACATAAATAAATAATATGATAATTTAATTTATGTTAAACAAAATAAAAATAAAAATATATTAATTAGAAACAATGAAAATTTAAATTGTAGATAGATTTCATGTTAGGGATGTATAACTATTTGAGAAATAAATTATTAATATCACTTGTACATTTAGAAATAACATATTAGGGATGTATAACTATTTGAGAATAAAAATTTATGCATTGTGTATATTTTGTAAGATATGTAATAATTAAGTTTAATTGTTTAAATTAAATTTATAGATGCAATAAATATTTTATCGTTGTAATTCATAAAATATAAAAATAGGATTGAAATTATATTTGGTAAGACGTTCACTAGTTATATTTATTTACAATTATAGTTGCTGAAATATATACCAACTATTTATATTTATCACCCAATGAACATGCATCTCAACACAATGCAACTAAGGTTTAAAAAACAATCGGTGTAGACAACCAAAAATGAGAAAATAACAATTAAATTTAGAGGGATGTTTGCAAATTATGATATATTTACGAATCATGATATTTTTAAAAATAAAATAGAATTTTTGTATTGAAATTATATTAAATTTTTTTTTTAATATTTCAGAATGAACAAAATTCTAATCCGATAAGATATATAAAAAAATCTCAAAAACTAAAAAAAAAATAATTTTTTTTCTTATCATATTTTTTAATTTTTTTTCCTTTATATAGAATTAATTTAGACATTCAACATTAATTTATTTAAATCTAATTGTATCTAAGAAAATTATATGTTAATGTATAATATTTTGCTAACAATGTGATGGAAAAATTAATATGTTTTCAGAGAACAAATCACCAAGTATCCAAAAAGGGGATGGGTTTCGATTTTAGAAAAATCACCCATTATCCAGAAAAATTTGCATAGAGACACCTCCCAACAAATTTCTCAATTTTACATAAGAGACGTCGGATCAATTTTACATAAGAGACGTTGGATTGAAGCTTAGACATGATCGAACTTCAGAAATTTTATTTTGGTTATGTTTAATATTTTCCATTGATCATTTAAAAACAACTTTGGAATTATTTCATTGAAAATCGACCATCGATTGCTTGTTTGAAAATGAACGGTCCACAAATATTTACACATATTGAAAGAGCAAATAATAATTAAATTCTATAAAATCAACAATTATAAGTATGATTTGTCCATGAAAGCTGTAAAAAGTTTGAAAATATTTTATTTTTATTTTTTTCCATATTATTTGTTGTATAAATTAGATTTACATATGTACAAATTCAACATAAATAAGCTAATATTGAATGTCCAAACTAATTTGTCAAAAATTTCACTTATCCCATAAACTTTTGTAAAAAATATATCTCTTAAATAAATTTCAATCTATATATACAAATTATTTTGCAAACTTTTTTATTTCTCTTCCTTGCAAAATTTTTAACCCTTTGCCAAAAAAAATCACCGACTCTTTTTCAGAAAACAGTCACTGTTGAACACCAACACTGACTCTTTTTCAGAAAACAGTCACTGTTGAACACCAACACTGACTGTTTTTCAGAAAAGAGTCAGTGTTGGGGCCAACAGTGACTGTTTTTTGAAAACAGTCAGTGTTGGGGCTAACACTGACTGTTTTTCGAAAAACAGTCAGTGTTGGTGTTCAACAGTGACTGTTTTCTGGAAAAGAGTCGGTGTTGGTGTTCAACAGTGACTATTTTCTGAAAAAGAGTCGGTGATTTTGTAAAACAGTCAGTGTTAGATGATTTGCTGACTGTTTTTTTTTTCAGGACCGTCAGTGATTGTATTTCCCTTCTAAGCTATCCTTTTTCCAGTATAACTATCTAGGTCAGCCGCTTGTAATTATTTTCATTTCGCTCTTTGCCTCCTTTTCGCTTATCCTCGGCCTCCTTTCAGCTCTCTCTCTCTCTGCCTCTTTTTTGCTTAGCCTCGGCCCACTGTTCCGACCTGCCTCACTCTGCTCAGCTGCACTTCCCTCTTCTCCGATCGCGTCCTCTTTCTCTCCTTCTAACGCCGTAGATTCATCTCCTGTGGACTACGATATAACTCGGTAAGATTTGCTCAATTTAGCTCTGCTACTGATTTTTTTTGCTTTACTTATGGTATTTGACCAAAAGAAGTATCAAAGATACGAGATTGATACCAAACTGACAAGGTATCATGCATATTAAGTACGAATCGATGAGTATAAGACAAAATTATTGTAGCCATATAGGGATTAGAGAAGAAATGATAGCATGGGTATCTATTTATAGCAGCAGAGATGGGTAATCTCAGCAAATTTTGTCCACTGTTGTCTTATGTCTGAATTTGGAAGTAGAATGCATATAAAGTGGACATTGTCAAGGGACGGAGTTGGTGTTAAACTAAGCTTTAGGACTGAGCTAATAGTGAGATGAGATTGAACTGTGTACCCAAGGTGTTATAGAATTAGGGCTAGACCCTATCAGGACCAAGATTCAACCAAAGAAAATTTGATGTTCAATTCCAAATTTTATGGGTTACTACATAAAAACTTTCATTTACTCGGGATGTAATCATTAAAAGACAAGTCCTAGTTTTTTTTTTCTTTACTTATGATTTTTTTTTTTTGTGTGTGTGTAGATTGACCAAAAGAAGGCACAGTGCAACCAATACATCATTAATTCAAGTTCAGAAGAGAAGGTAAATTTAATTAAATTTGTTGATGGATTAAAGTAATTATTTTTTTTCATGGTATTCCTAATTTCAACCGAATTATATATGGATAGTTTGTAGCTTAGTATTATTGTATTGTGCGATCTATCCAATTTGCCTTGAACATTTAGTATGCCTTTTAGGTCGATGCCCGTTCAAAATTAATCCAATAGGGATTAATTTTGAATAGTTCCCTGTTGGGACTGCTCTTTGAATGTTTTGTCTCATTTAGGATGTGAGCACATGTCGGCGGATTTGGTGTTTAAGAAAAATTCGGTAGCATTTATCCTTGTTCCCACGAGTACGTATTGGATTTCATTTCCAAACGGATGAGATTTTTACGCGTACTTGGGGAACAAAGGGGAAATGCTGCCGAATTTTTCTTAAATACCAAATCACGTTGACATGTGCTCACTACTGAGACAAAGCATTCAAAGAGTGGGTTAGGATTGTGCACCGGCCCTATGTAAGCCCCAAATTATAATTTTAAGATATACTGACCTCTTACCTAATTATTTTTATAATTACAGATGGATCGAGATTGGATGTATGGAGGTCGTAATACCATAGAGTATTTGGAGGGTGTGAAAAGTTTCATAAAATTTGCCGAGCAAGATATGAAGGCAAAGGGTGATGACACGATTCCGTGTCCATGCAAAGACTGTTTGAACTTGAAGAGGTTTCGCACTATTGAAACAGTGAAAAATCATTTGATTCGTCGTGGTTTTAAAGAGCGATATGCACGTTGGACCAGGCATGGAGAGAGTTATGGAGAAACAAGCACCGCTACTGGAATTGAGATTGACCAGGAGGATGAGGATGAGGGTGCCAGTGTTGATAGTGATCAGGAAATGGATGTGAATTATAATTTTAATCCGAATGACAATTTAGGAGAAATGTTTAGTGATGATGAAAATGACAATTTACAAAAGTTGTATGTTGAATCTGAAAAACCTTTGTTTCCTGGTTGTGATAATTTTACAAAAATGGATGCTGTGTTAAAATTATATAATTTAAAGGCAAGTAACCGTTGGAGTGATAAAAGTTTTACCGCTTTATTACAACTCTTAGGAGATATGCTCCCAGATGAGAACGAGTTACCAAGATCATGTTATCAAGCCAAAAAATTATTGTGTCCTATGGGTCTAGATGTAGAAAGAATACATGCATGTCCGAACGATTGCATATTGTATAGGAAAGAATACAATAAATATGAATTTTGTCCTATATGTGGTGAATCTCGCTATAAAAGAAAGAACAAAACTGACGATAATGATGACATAGATAGAAAAGGACCTCCAGCAAAAGTGATATGGTATTTTCCCGTGATACCAAGATTCAAGCGTTTGTTCAAAAATTGTAAGGACGCACAGTTGTTGCGTTGGCATGCCGATGTCCGAAAAACAGATGGAAAACTCAGACACCCTGCTGATTCACCGCAATGGAGAAATATTGACAGAAAGTTCAAAAAAAATTTTGGTGATGAACCAAGAAACCTAAGGCTTGGGTTAAGTTCGGATGGAGTGAACCCGCATGGTAACATAAGCAGTCAGCATAGCACGTGGCCAGTTTTATTATGTATTTATAACCTTCCTCCCTGGTTAACTATGAAACGCAAGTACATTATGATGTCGTTACTAATTTCAGGCCCAAAACAACCCGGAAATGACATAGATGTGTATTTAGCACCGTTGATTGATGACTTGAAAAAATTATGGTGCGATGGGGTGCAAGTGTGGGATGCATACGGTAAGGAAAATTTCAAATTGCGAGCAATGATTTTTTGCACCATAAATGATTTTCCAGCATATGGTAATTTGTCGGGTTATAGTAACAAAGGGAGGAAAGGTTGTCCTGTTTGTGAAGATGATACGGTTGACATTCGGTTAAAAAATTGCAAAAAAACAGTGTACATGGGTCACCGTAGGTTCCTTCCTCCTAATCACCCATATCGTAAGAAGAAGAAAGCTTTCAATGGTGATATTGAGACTGGACGAGCCCGTTCTCCACTGACCGGTAAGGAAGTGTATTCACGAGTTAAATATATCAAAGTTCAATTCGGAAAATCTATTAAGAAAAAAACAGACCTGAAAGGTGAAACTTGGAAGAAGAGATCAATTTTTTGGGATTTACCATATTGGGAGGAGTTACAAGTGCGACATTGCCTTGATTTGATGCACATTGAAAAAAATGTATGTGAAAGCTTAGTTGGTTTGTTGTTGGGCATTTCGAAAAAGACCAAAGATGGATTAAATGCTCGCAAAGATATGGTCAGTATGGGCATAAAATGGAGAGAGGTTGCACCTGAACTGAGAAAAACCAAAGATGGATTAAATACTCGAACTTACCTTCCTCCAGCTTTGTACAATTTGTCAAAAGGCGAAAAGAGAAGGCTTTGCCAATGCCTTCATACTGTTAAAGTTCCTTCTGGATATTCAGCTAACATAAAAAAACTAGTGTCAATGAAGGATTTAAAATTGACCGGGATGAAGTCTCACGACTGCCATGTTTTGATGACACAAATGCTACCTATTGCAATCCGTGGTATACTTCCAGAAAAAGTACGGTTACCAATTTTAAAGCTTTGTTTTTTCTTTAATGCAATTTGTAGCAAGGTTATCGATCCCGAAAGTTTGGATGAATTGCAACGTGATGTTGTCGTCACTTTATGTGAGCTTGAAATATACTTCCCTCCGACCTTTTTTGATATCATGGTTCACCTAATTGTTCACCTGGTCTATGAAATTAAGCTTTGTGGTCCTGTGTTCTTGCGGTATATGTATCCATTCGAGAGATACATGGCTATCTTGAAGGGATATGTAAGAAATCGATATCGGCCCGAGGGGAGTATTGTCGAAGGTTATATTGCAGAAGAGGCTATCGAATTTTATAATAGTTATATAACAGATGTACAGCCTATTGGTATCCCTAAATCACGCCATGAGGGCCGGGTTGAAGGTGTGGGAACCATTGGTTTGGAACCAATCGAGGCTGATAAGTCTTTGCATGAAAAAGCACACCTTTTGGTCTTACAGCACATGACATACATCTCTCCATACATTAATGAGCACAAAGCCATTTTGAAAGAACTTAATCCGACAAAAGGAGACTTGTGGATTACCAAAGAACATAATAGTAAGTTCGCAGAATGGATCAAAAACAGAGTTATTAGACAAAGCGAGGTGGAATTGGCAGATAAATCTATAAAATGGTTAGCAAGAGGTCCAACTATTATTGTTAATACGTACCAAGCATATGACATCAATGGGTACACTTTTTACACAATAAAACAAGATGGAAAAAGCACTAATCAAAGTAGTGGCGTAACTCTAGTAGCTATTTCAGAAGAATTCTCCAGATCTAAGGATGCTCGGGCAATACATGCGAAGAACTCATACTATGGTCAAATTGAAGAAATATGGGAGCTCGATTACGTCAAATTTAAGATTCCGTTATTCCGGTGTAAATGGGTTGATAACCGCCGCGGTGTTCAAGTAGATAAGTACGGCTTTACTATCGTGGATTTGGAAAAATTGGGATATAAAAATGATCCATTCATACTTGCCAATCAGGCCACCCAAGTCTTCTATGTTGAGGACCCCCTCAATAGTAAGTGTTGTATTGTCCTTCACAGTAAAAGACGCATAGTGAGCGTTCAAGATGTGGTCGATGATGAAGAGTTCAACCATTTTGAAGAAACACTCCCATTCTCTATTGGCGTGTCATCTAACGAAGTAAGGAATGATGATATCGATGATGCCAGTTATTTACGGCATGATCATCAAGATGGAGAATATGTTAATTAATTAATCAGTCAATGTGATTAGCTATTAAGGTACATTATTCTAAATTCAATTTAATTTCTAACTTCAAATTTTGGATAAAATTATTCTAATGTTGTATATATATTTATTGCAGAAAATTTAAATCGGTCGGTTCTACCTGGTTTCTACCTGTTTATGCTGTAAATATTTCTTTCTTTAATTGTTTGAAGTTAGACGCAAAATATCTTTTGATTTCTAATAAAATCGGTGGGTCACCACTTTTTAAAAAAAAATACTACATAAAAAAATTATGCACAAAGATAATTTTTTTGAAAATATATAAAGGTTATTGACCTCATTCTTTGAATTTGTATCCACCTCTACAGTTACTAATAGTGGTGATGTAGCCAATGCTGCATTATTTGGTTCATGCTTCTCGTCAGAATACTTGCTATTAATTTTTAGTGGAAATATGTAGACTCAAATCAAACAAAACCTCCAAATTAATAATTAATGTTATGGTAGCTCATGTTTGTGGGTATATAGCCTTTAAAATCTATATATGTTTCTGAAATATTTACCTTAGCACAAACGAATCTTCGAGCATGTGAATGATAATATAAAAATAATTAATATGTTGATTTTTGGTTATTATACGACTTAAAACGTGGCTTCTATTGATTAAAAATATGAATAGAAGCATTTAACATTCTCCAAATGTGTGTTCTAGCTAGTAGATTTATGTGCGTAATATTTATTATATCTTTTTTTATTTAGAAAAAAAAAAACTGAGGCATGTACATGATAATAAATCGAGATTATTTATAGATTCATTTCATTAGAGATAGAGCTAGACTTTTGAACTATGGAGATCAGTTATATAAAAAACAAATTATGAAAAATGAGAATTAATTTTATATTATCATAACATATTATTCTAAATTATAAATTATAGAAAATTATACATAAATCAAACAACCACGTTTTCTGAAAAATTCGAATTTTGACATGACCACATCCCGTAAATAATGCGGCCACTTTTTTTTTTTCCTTCAGATTGCCGCAGGAGAAGGGGGGAAAAAAAAAAGATGGCCGCATCTCTTAGGTGCGGCCCACAGAAAGGTGACCGTATCTAGGAAATGCGACAGTGTCAAAATTTAAAATTTCAGAAAAACGTGATTGTTTGATTTTTTTTTTTTTATTCCGATATGATATATTTAAAAAATTCGGCACTATGAAGGTGCTTTAAAATTAAATACAGTCTGGCTAGCTTACTTTTTTTTTTTTTTCTTTCTAATATTTAATGTATACTTTTTTAACTTAGTGCAGATGATATCGCGTGCAGACAGTGGATAATATTAAACGAAATATGTCGATTTTTGGTAATTTTGTGACACGAAATGTGGAAATCAAATCAGATCAGGTACCTGACTCTAATGGGTTAGATCTAGACCGTTCAAAGTAAGTTTGCACGAATTTCAAAATAGACCTATATTTCACTCACTGACTGTTTTCTTAAAAAACAGTCAGTGTTGGCATCCAACACTGACTGTTTTCTAAAAACAGTCAGTGTTAGATTCCAACACTGACTGTTTTTTAAGAAAACAGTCGGTGTTTCTTGCTACCACTGACTGTTATGTTACACTGAATATTCAGCCGTCGGTGATTTTTCGATTTCCCGGGTTTGAAACTTACAATTTTCATCAGCCGCGAAATATTTTCATTCTAAAAACCCTCCTCAAAACCACAAGGCGCAAAACCCTCCTCAAAACCGCAAAACCCTCCTCTCACCGCGTGACTACTCCCCACCCAGCGCGCGACGGAGCCGCGTGAGTACTCCGATCCCCACCCAGCGCGAGCGGCGGAGCCGCGTGAGTACTCCGATCCCCACCCAGTGCGAGCGGCGGAGCCGCGTGAGTACTCCGATCCCCACCCAGTGCGAGCGGCGGAGCCGCGTGAGTACTCCGATCCCCACCCAGCGCGAGCGGCGGAGCCGCGTGAGTACTCCGATCCCCACCCAGCGCGAGCGGCGGAGCCGCGTGAGTACTCCGATCCCCACCCAGCGCGAGCGGCGGAGCACCGTCAGTACTCCGATCCCCACCCAGCGCGAGCGGCGGAGCCGCGTGAGTACTCCGATCCCCACCCAGCGCGAGCGGCGGAGCCCCGTGAGTACTCCGATCCCCACCCAGCGCGAGCGGCGGAGCCCCGTCAGTACTCCGATCCCTACCCAGCGCGAGCACACCCCACCCAGCGCGAGCTCTCACCTCACTAAGCGGCGGAGCCACGTCAGTACTCCGATCAGCTTGTGCAGTTCTTTAATCAGGTACGAATACCTCTTCTTTAATCAGGCTAAAATTGATATCTTAGTTAGTTGTTAATTTATAAAGTATATATGCTGAATTTTTAAACAAATGAGTGTTGATATCTGGATGGTGCTCAATTTTTAAACAAATGAGTGTTGAAACTGCCACAGAGAACTCAAGAGTCATGTATACCTTTTCAATGTATCTGTGGAGTTATTGAGAGGTAAATAAAAAAAATAAAAAATTTGGTCTGTAATTATATTTTGATACAGAGATGATGGTACTCGATGTAGACATTGCAGAGTACCATGCATAGCCTCACTCTTATATATATATTTTTAAAATTTTGACATGAAGCAAAGTTGTCCGTTGGTTGAGGTATATATATAGTTGGGAGGATGTCACCGATGTAGAATCTTTTAATTAACAAAAAGCCAGCGGGGCTTTTATTTTTCACAACTGTATGCATTAAATTTCAAGGGGGTTAGTAGTAAAGGGAAGAGTATTGGGAGGAGACAAAGGTATGGAGGTGGCCAATTTATGGGGGTATTTATCAATATGACGTATCTTTATCTGTCCCAATTTGTGAGCATTTATTCAAATTTGTTACAGCCCCTCTTCAATTCTATTCAATTCCAAACAGTCTTTCCTTTCTTCTTCACCTTATTCAAGTTGAGGCACAAACGTTAACATATATACATACACACATGACACATTCATTCAAGAGATTCAGGCGGATAAATTACATATATATGGTACTTAATTAATTAAACATGTATTAACATGATGTGTGTATGTTGTTTTATTAATTTAACATCTATATATATATTAATTCAATTCAAAGCATTCTTTCAACTTCAAGATCACCATCCAGATATCAACTCACCATCCAGATATCTTAGTTAGTTCTTAAACAAATGAGTGTTGCAAGCATCTTTAATGTAGCTTCCGATCAAATAAAGTCAATTTGAAGTAAACTACATTTTATTATATTTTATTTTAATGAAATCAATTCAATTCTAACAGATTTAGCTTCTGAGCGTCAGTACTACCCACCGAGCGTGAGTACTCCGCACCGCAAAGCATGGGCAATAAAATTGACTGGTTATCACCACAATTCGAAGTCGGGCACTGCTATCTCTTCATATTCCTCCCTCCAGGTTTCTTTCTTTACAGCAATGAGCTAGCAATGAGCTAGCAATAATCAATGAATCAAGTACCTTGCTTTCCTTTTTTGCTCTGTAGCAGTTCTTATCCCATAGATGAGCTTCATACCTCCCTGCCCATCTATGCCTGATTGCATGCAATGCATATTCAACAAAAAACCAATCTCAAATTTAGAAAATTTATATTAATTTTGAAGCTTGTTTGTTTGTTTGTTTGTTTGTTTTTTGTTTTTCCTGATAAAATATATGTTGATAATTAATTAATATTACCTTGTGACTCCTCTATAGATATAGAGCTCCTCTTTTCATTGCCATTAGGAGAGAGGGTTTTGGGTGGGTTTTGGGTTCTCTTGGCACGCTTAGACTTGGGCTTGTTCTCCTTTTCACATGCATTGTAAGAGGAGTTGGAGGAGGTGGAGGCAGAAGGAGAGAGAGGAGGGGGGTTTGGGCATGGCCTCTTCATTTGGAATACATGTGAAAAATTATCATGGGTTTTTGGTTGAAGGTAATGTTGAGATTGTGGGGTATTAAAAAGGGTCGTAGTTAGTTATATTTATATACAAGTAGGAAGTAGGAACCAACCACTGGATGTTATGTGGCAAATGAACAAACAACTGCGTTTGCACATTTGAAAGGAGTAGAAAATATAATGGAATTAACCATTGTGATGTTTAAATAATTATGTGGATTTTTAAAATATAATAAAATCTTTTAAATTTAAAACAAATTAAGTAAACCTTGTCGCTACATTAGTTTGAAATTTTATAAATTTGACATGTAAGTGCTTAATTCACTCGTAAAGTATATCGGTTTCAATAGTTTGGATGAGTCATTTTAAGTCAATTTAATCAGAAAAACTGAATGAGGGCATCTATTAGTGCTCAATGCCAAAACTGAATTAGGATCTATTTGCTTGTATTAGTGCTTCTATTTATAAATTCTGAACAATTTTTTTAAAATTTTAAAAGTTTAATAGATCAAGATGGAAAAAGTTCCATTGAGCATCGAAAAAGCTAGAGAAGAGAGGATTAACTCAAACACGGAGAGGATGAAACAACTTGGCATTCACACAATCGCACGCGATGTCAACAGTTTATCGAATTTGAAGAAGATTGATCCAACAAGGAAGAGAAGGGTTGAAATGTCGAGTGAAGAGCAAGGTGTGGTTGGAGAAGGCAGCAGCCCTCAAAATCATTGTGGTACCAAAAATTTTTTTTTTTTTTTTTTTAGGTGGATTTTCAGAGCCGTGTTGAGGGTTTCGCCCCTAATTATAAGTTGACCTATTAAATTATGTAATTGCAGATATGCATGTAGAGGAGTATACTCCTTTAAATTCTACCGATGAATCAAGTAGTGAGGAGGAAGCACCACAAAAAAAGAAGAGAAAGAAGAGAAAGATAGATTCAAACCCTGCCATTAACTCGAGGTATATTTTCATCATAACTTGTTGAAATTATTGAATAATATTAATTCCTTTCAACTTAGTCCCCTTTAACTATTTTTTTGTGAAATTTGTAAATTGTAGGGTTTGTGAAGAGCAAGGTGTGGTAGGGGAAGGCAGCAGCCATCAAAATCTCATTGGAGCAAATCCGGGTAAAGTTTTTAATCTACCTAATCCTTTAAATTCTCTTCAAGAAATATATTATGAATTGACCAAGTCTTATTTGGAATAAAATAAAAGGTTTTGCTCAATTTATAAAGACTTGATAAAAAATATTGAAAAGGTTTTGTTCAATTACTATCACATTGAGATGCCCCCTGTAATAAATAAAAAATAATTAATATCATACAAACTTTTAAAATTAACAAAATAGTTCATTTATAAGTGCAAAATACCGTTGGAGTGATCAAACAAAAAGCAAAGTTTGCTTGATCGATCTCACAAACATTTCTAAATTTTTTACATATTCATAGATTTCAATATGTACCAATGGTTCTGATTTTATAGAGATGGATATAGAGGAATACAATCCTTCAACATCTTCTGATTCATCGAGTGGTGAGGAGGAACCACCACAAAAAAAGACGAGAGGTCGGACCACTTGTGCTAATTTAGGAAAGAGGTCTAATATACGTATCAGGTTCAACAGGCATGGGCATCCAAAGGGTAAAATGTTGAGCAAATACTTGACTTACGTGGCAACAGTGACAAAAGAGAGAATTCCTATCACTGTTCAGAATTGGAAGAAAGTTGACATAGAGTTGAAGGAAGAGTGTTGGGAGGAGATAAAGGTACAACTTGGGTTCAAAATATTAAAAATCCTTTTGAATATAATTTTACATTTAAATATTGTGTAATTATTTGAAATGCAGCAATTTTGGGGCATAAAAACAGAAAGAGGCTTCAAGCATGCAACAAAGAAAATGAATTCAGCATGGAAAAATTTTAAGAGTGATCTCGTAAATGATTACATGAGGGTAGACAAAGAACCATTCAGCAAATACAATTGGATAAGCTCACAATGTTGGAAAGAATTTGTGAGGCAAAAGTCGACGGAAGAGTTTCAGGTACTATTTAATCAGATCATTATTTATCATATATTTTCTTCATTTCTTTTTAATTATACCTAACCTGCATGTTTCCTTTTGATTGTAGAAATTAAGTAAGAATAATCGCGAAATGTGCAAGAGGAATGACAACCCACACCGCTTAGGATCCCGTGGATACGATGTGAAAAAACGCGTGTGGAATAAAAAATTCAAAGAGAACTCTGCTGATTTGGCACCTATCCTAGATATAAAGGATAAAAGGAGCCAATTTTATGTATTGGGACGAATGGTAACAACACCAGATGGGACTCTTGAGGCCCCTCCAAAGACCCAAGCTCTAATAGAGACCATTGTAAGTGCTGATTTGACCTGATTTTATAGTGTTTTTGTTTTTCAGATTTTTTGTTTTCTGAAAAAAAAATCTGGCTATCTTAGACAGCAAATTATCAAACCCTCTTGACATTTCTTATATATTTCCAACAGAAAGACACACAACAAAAGGTCGACTTGGGGGACCTCGAAGTAAGTGGCTCGAGTGATGTTCTCACGCTTTCCCTAGGGAACCCAGAACATACAGGTCGGACGAGGGGTCTTGGGGCGCACGTGACTAGGAAACAAGGCTTAAAT